>PVJN01023383.1:0-32362 GCA_004026805.1 Lasiurus borealis | reverse complement strand
GGGTAAATGAGACATGAGCCTAGATCCTAGAAAATGATTATTTTCATGAAATTTGGAAACTTAAAATATGTTTATTATCAGAAAACAAGGACTGTCCTAGAGCTTTAAAAATGGAACTACATGTCTGAATTTCCTGAAGCACTGGCAAGAAGATGCGAAATCTTTTGTTAGTTTTCTTGTGGAGTAGTATACAAAAAATGACAATGGTAGAAACGGGTTTGGCTCAGTGGATAGAGTGTCCAAGGTCCCAGGATTGATTCCAGTCAAGGGCATGTACCTTGGTTGCGGGCACATCCCCAGTAGGGGCCATGCAAGAGGCAACTGATCGATGTCTCTCTCTCATCGATGTTTCTAACACTCTATCCCTCTCCCTTCCTCCCTATAAAAAATCAATAAAATATATTTAAAAAATAAAATAAAAAATAATGTAGAGAAAAGAAATTATCTGTACAGTTGTTTCACTGATTAGTTGTTTAGACACTTATTTATATTATATCTATATCTATTTTCATATCTATGTCTATATCTCTATCTGTAGCTCTATATTATCTATCCATATCATCTCTATTTATCTCGCTCTATATTTATATCTATAACTATCTATACCACCAAGATAGGCCCCTTGAGTGCAGGGATATTATCCAACTTGTTCACTTTCATATTTTTAGCATCTGAGATGGTGCCAGGTACATAACCATAATGCCAAAAATATGTATTTTGAAGTGAACAAATCAATAAATACTTGGTTAAGATTTTGGAAATACTTAGTTTAATTCTATTTTCTCATGTTTCTGATTATTGCTTCTCAGGCAAACTTTGAAGATTAAACAGGATAAAGCAATTATCACTTTACTTAGCACCAAGTAGTTAGCAACACAAAGATAGTCATTTTTTTTCAGATCCCACAATTTATTAACCAATCTTAAGATTCCTGGACAATAATCTAAACACTTTTTTTTCCCCTGGCATATCAATACTTTGTCATAGGAAATAAGAGGTAAATAATTGTTTAATTTTTCAGAAAAATGCCTGATTCAGTGAAAGTCCTTCATCATAAACACTTTTTAAAAATGTCATATGGCCAAAACCAGTTGGGGTTCAGTGGATAGAGTGTCGGCCTGCAGACTGAAGGGTCCCAGGTTCGATTCCGGTCAAGGGTATGTTCATTGGTAGCAGGCACATCACCAATAGGGGGCGTGCAGGAGGTGGCTGATTGATATCTCTCTCATCGATGTTTCTAACTTTCTATCCCTCTCCCTTCCTCTCTGTGAAAAATCAATAAAATATATTTTTTAAAATGTCATATGCTTTATTTACAAAATGCCAATTTCCAAATGTGTAGCATTTTATGTAGAACCTGCTTTGAAAAGAACTAAGCTTTTCCTAATTCTTCACATTTTCATAGAGAAGTGGAGCTGGAAGTCTGCTAAGGTGTGATCTGAACCTCATTCTGACACAGCTCAGGTTTCTTTAGCTCCACAAAGCAATTGCCTACTTGAGAGAAAAGTGTCACCTTTAAGACAACAATGAAAAGTACAAAGGAATCCGTATTTCAATGCTTCCATTTTTCACCAGGTAAAAACAGGACAATTAAAAAAGAATACCCACATCAAAGTTCTAAATTATACTCATTCACTCTGTCAGTAATTGTGGCAGCCTCCAAAGTGATTACTTTGTCACCTTGCTGTTAAAATTCTCTTGGTGACATGCATCATAGCTTGGATCTGAATTATAGTAACTAATTTTTTTTTTTTGAGACTTTAAATTTTACGAGGAAGCAGAGGTGAGGTAATCAGAAAAAAATATATTGCTACATACATTTCTTCTTTGTTTATAATGTAACAGTGGCAGTGTCTTGTCATTTTTATTAATACTTTGTGTGGGCAATATTTGCTTCTCTTTTTGCTTTAAAATATTCAGATCACCGAGGAATGATTTTAGATTTCATTAATAAGTTTAACTTCTAATACAGCTTAACCTCTTATAGATTAAAAAATTAAAATCTTTATTCAGTAAGTACTTTTGAATTCGAGGGCAAAAGCTGGTATTAACAATACACAATAATTTTTGCGAGGAAAGAAAATCATATTTTGCAATTAGATTTTGCTGATTCAAGAGAACACAATTCCAGTGCATGATCGTCCACTTCCCTATAATCACCATCTGCGACCCAATGCCAAAGCAGAAATTGCTTTCGTGATAAATGGCCATTACCCCATGACTCATTCACACTTCACCCTTCTAATCAGAAACAATAGAAAAGATTCTAATTCAGATCAAAATCTGACAGTAGAGACCAGTATTTTCTTGGCTTTTTGAATAAATGGGTTCTTTATGGTTAGCAGTCAATAGCTGCTCATTAGACATCTTGTATGCACAAGTTACTTTGCTCAAAAATCATATAAAATGCCTAGAAAATATTGGTTTATAGGGAGTTGGCTGTCTAGTTTAAAAATTATACACACACACACACACACACACACACACACACACACACACACACAATGATACTGGCTACCTGAATTACATTTCTACTTATCAAGGTAAATAATAATACACTAGGAAGAACTGGAATTAAGTGTAGATGCTGATCTGCCATGTACTATTGTTATAATTTCCTTTTCTTTTAATCCTCAGTTGAGGATATGCTTTTAAATGATTTTTATTTTTTTAAATATATTTTTTATTGATTTCAAAGAGGAAGGGAACAAGGGAGGAAGGGAGGGAGGGTGCGAGGGAGGGAGGGAGGGAGAGAGAGAGAGAGAGAGAGAGAGAGAGAGAGAGAGACATAAGTGATGAGAGAAAAATCATTGATCAGCTACCTCTTGCACAGCCTACAACAGGTACTGAGCCTGCAACCCAGGCATGTGCCTTTACTGGTAATCGAACCATGACCTCCTGGTTCATAGGTTCACACTCAACTACTGAGCCATGCCAGCCAGGCTTAATTGAGTTTTAGAGAGTAAGGAAGGGAGTGAGATAGAATGAGGAAACATAATTCCCATATAAGTATATTCACTTATCTAAAACCACCTACAGTACTTAACTTTGTTTTAAAAATGTTTGTTACTGATTATTGTTATGAACGTGATCACCAATGGGTTTTTAGCAGTTTAAGCCCCCTTTGCTGGTTCATAGTCAAATTTATATCACCGCTACTTTACCAAGTTCAAATACTGAATGTAGAGGTTGAATGAATATTCAAATGAACTGCTAAAAATCAGATTGAGTCTGAGACAAGCTAATTTCAGAGGCAATTATCTCCGAATGATGAAATAGAGAATGAAAAACAGGCAGCTATAGATCATCTCCTAGATATTAATTTACATCAAAAGTGCCTGCTGTTCAGTGTCTTGGTAACCCATGTTTCCAAATATTCCGTGGAGGATTTTTGTATTTTTAGGCCAGAGGTGTGGGGAACTGCATCTAGGGAAGATATCTTTGTTTCTTAAATAGAAGGCTTCCCATGGCTAATTAAATAAGATGTATTCTCAAATTCTGACACTCTAAGTATTGTGTACAAAATTTGTCTAATTATGAATCAATTTATTCAATTATATTTCTTGGTATAAAGGAGGAAATATATATATATATAGTTTTTAAATTGACCATATATAAATATTCATAGTGCCATGAAAATGTTAGGAAATTCAACAAAGTATTTCCCTGTGGGAACCTCTTTCCACATCCCGCGTGATTCAAGGTTCCCGGTTCAGGGTTCGGGTTCTGAAGGAGGCCACACACAAACGAAATGAGAGACTAGAAAGCATTAATTTGGCGATATTGGGGGGCCAGGCGGGAGCCTTCCTCTAGTGGAAAGGACTGCCACTTGCTCTGGCATTTCTTTCCCTTTTATTAAGGCCTTGGGACACACCCCTAGCCTTTAGGCAGGAAATAACAAAAACAGAAATTAACATGAAACAAACAGGTAGAGGTTGCTTCAGTTAACAATGTTTCAACTAAACAGTGAGTAATTAGCTCTGACCTTTCAGAGCAGTTAAGGTTGACCAGCCTTCTGGCCTCCTGTTTACATCCATTTAGTAAGAACAATGCTTGGTTTCCGGCACTTCCCAGTTCTAAGGAGTTATTGAGAAGAAGTTTCATCTGAAATGGTTAATCTCATCTTGGAAAAACATAGCCTACTATATTAAGAGTTAAAAGGGCTTCCTCGCTGTTTTAATTTCTATGGACTGCTATAACAAATACCATAGATGGGGTGGCTTAATAACAGCAGACATTTATTTCTCACAGTTCTGTAGCCTGGAAAGCCCAAGACCAATGCACTAGCATTTTCTGTGACTGGTGAGCACCTGCTTTCTGGTTCACAGACAGCTGACTCCTCGCAGTGTCCTCACATGGTGTAACGGGCCTCTCTGGGGTCTCTTTTATAAGGAGATTAATTCCATTTATGAGGGCTCCATAGTCATGGCCTAAGCATCTTCCAAAGATCCACCTCCAAATACCATGACATTGGGTGGTAGTTAGACTTTAATACAGATATTCCGTCTATAATGTTCATATATACATGATATCAGAACAATAAGAAGATGATATTTCAAACAAATAACCACAATTACACTTTTTCTCACCTTTTCATTTTGTTCGATGAAATTTTTGTAACTGTTGATCTTGGGTAAGAAGCAGGTCCTTCATGAAGAAGTTCTGGAAAATACTTACCCAACTCATCTTGTATTGTATGTACATTTTCTAAGAATTATTGGCTTGCATGATTTTTAAAAAATGCATTTTTATTGATTTCAGAGAGGAAGAGAGAGATAGATCAATGATGAGAGGGAATCATTTATCACCTGCCGTCTGTACACCCTTGACTGGGGATAGAACGCACATACCAGGGTACCCACTACCCTGGTATGTGCCTGACCAGAATTGAACCCAGGAACCTGCAGTCCGCAGGCTGACACTCTATCCACTAAGCCAGTCCAGCTAGAGCAAGATTATGCTAATCATCTAATCATGGAAGCACCGATAATTTAGAGTATTTGATGCAGTGTTTTCAACAGGCATTGCGACTACCCTTCTTATTGATGATGCCCAGTCTAACCTATAGTTTAGGTGCTGGGCAGTGGCAGTGAACCCTGGGTCCCAGTCAGGCAGGGGATTTTGTGGGTAAACAACTGATAGTCTGTAGTGTCCTACCTTTTCCTTCCTTCCTTCCTTCCTTCCTTCCTTCCTTCCTTCCTTCCTTCCTTCCTTCCTTTCTTTCTTTCTTTCTTCCTTTCTTTCTTGTTCTTCCCTTCCCTTCTCTCTCTCTCTCTCTCTCTCTCTCTCTCTCTCTCTCTCTCTCTCATCTTTCTTCTTTTCTTGATATTTTGTCCTATGCACATTAAGGTAGACTAGGCTAAGCTATGATATTTTATTAGTTAGTTGTATTGAAAATATTTTCTCATTTACAGTATTTTTAACTAACAATGGGTTTATTCAGAAATAACCCCATTGTATGGTGCAGAGCATCTGTATTTTTCTCACGAATAGAACACCCTGATCATCCTTCTAAAACCACTCTGACACGCCCATAGTGTGTTAATCTCGCCTAATTAAAAGAAGGGAGGAGCTTGACATGAGTAAAGATTAGATTAATTTTTGAAATGGGAAAATATGAATAAAATTTAGGATAAAAACAGGTGTTCTCTACAAAGTGACCTTCTTCCCCCACCCGCCTTCTTAAAGCTTAACCTCTTAAATATGTCCCCTTGTTCTCTAAGAAAATTATGGATTATGTGACACAGATCTATAAATTTTCTCCTCTTACACTGCAATTACATTTTCTTTCCTCAAGCCTTTAATTAAGTCTTGTATGTTTTATGTAATAGTATCATGGAAAACCAAGATATGGAACAGTAAAGGAAGTGTGTTTGCCCTGTAGTAATCTCTCCCCTGGTACTGGTCAGCAGAGTTCTGAGTCCAATTGAAGAAATAGTGATCAAGAATTCCAGACAAGGGTCTTACTGAAGAGATCTCCTCAAGACTTCGGGAACATTGGGTGATAAACAGAACACCCCAAGGAGCACTAATAACTAGATGACTCAAGAAGAAACTAAAATAAATACCTACTTTTCCTTCAATGTTAGGGGCCTGGCCATTGAAAGTGCCGTGTTTTGATTTTTTAAGACTACTACATATTTATTTCATGTGTTTTTGCATCGTTGTTTCTTCTGCCTGGGATGCTTTCATAAGGGATCTCCCTAGGCTGTTTCTTAGTATTCAAATATTAGCTTAAATGCCTTCTCTGCAGAGAGGTCTTTTCTGATAAACCAAACACAGTTACCGTAGACTGTCATTCTTTTGCATTTATCTGCAGAGCATTATTACCATTAAATAATTTCTTTGAAAACTTATCTATTTTTCCCCTCAACTGGAATGTAAATTCTGTGAGAATAAATACCTTCTATTTTTTTTTGTTCCCTATGTTAATGTCAAAGCCAGTGTGGAAATTCCAACATAGAAGGCAACTGATAAATGTGAATAAATCTAAGAATTAATGATTGACTTTAGTTAAATGATTCATTCAGTTCTCAAACTGAAGATTAGGAGACAAAATGATTAAGACCCTGTCGTGAAGAAAATTCTATAAATGAGATTTACTAGTGAATTCAAAAGAGATCTGGTGCCCAGCTCAGAGGAAAGCGTGCTTATGAGATGGTCACTAAGCAGAAAGGAGACAGAAGATCATTCTTGTCGGAGACAACATTGTAGACACAGTTTCAGGTCGTAGATGTGAAATACAACAACTCTGAGTGGAGAGTCCAGCTCAGGATCCCTGCAAAGCCTGCCCAGGCCCTTCTGAGCTACCTGCTAAAATCAATCTAGTGCCGAGACCGGTTTGGCTCAGTGGATTGAGCGTCGGCGTGTGGACTGAAAGGTCCCAGGTTCGATTCCGGTTGAGGGCATGTACCTTGCTTGCAGGCACATCTCCACTGTGGGGCATGCAGGAGGCGGCTGATCGATGTCTCTCTCATCGATGTTTCTGACTTTCTATCTCTCTCCCTTCTTCTCTGTAAAAAGTCAATAAAATATATTTTAAAAAATCAATCTAGTGGTTTGGAAAGATCTATGAGAAGCATATACATCCTGGCAATCATCGATGAGAGAGGACAGTTTCCAGGTGACCCTCCTTCCGTAGACCTAAGCAAATTCTGCAGATATTTTTATCCTCCTCTTTTTTACAGTGCTATTTACAAACAGAAACTGTCGGCAGGGATGTTTCATTCTGGTGGACAGCCAATTTCTGTCTGTCTGGATCGCCGAAGCTTCAGTCAATGATTTTCACCTCAGCCAAAGGCCATTGGAATTCTGCTCTGGAATCCTGTATCCCTTTCTGATGCTGTTACTGGTGAGTCTGGATGCTGATGTTCATGAAGACAAGGCACGCAGGCTATTGGCTAATGAAAAGACAGGGCATTCATTTCAGATTACTGGTTACATTACAGCTCAGCGGAAGTGTACAAGGACGAGTTGAGAAGGAAATGACCTTTGTGGATTTCATTGTTATTTATCCAAAAATACGAAGCCTTCTCACATTGCTCTCATATTAATGTCACCGTCATGATAAAATGTATCCTAAAATTGCTTAGACGCTCGATTTTTAGGATTAAAGCAAAACCTGGTCAAGCATACAGCTATAAAATAAAATATATACATAATTTTCTGTTTTTAAAATTAAAATAAGGTGAAATAAAAAAGTTGATGCACAGGGCCAGCATTTAAGTCTGCAGATTATATGCAAGATTTTATTTTCTGGGCTACGGATCAAACATCCTATTGGTTACTATTAGTAACAAGACACTATAAACATGATTATAGAATATTCCATTTTAATATAATAGATGGACTGTCCGAGATGGCTTTTTTTTTTCACTTCAAAACACATTAAATCAACACTAATTATATTTATAGTACTGCAATGGAATCACATCAGCATACTAACTTAATTTTTTTTTCATGTCAATAACATTTTATTGCTTGAACGTATACCAATTGAAAAAAAAATGGGTGTAGTGGGAGCTTGTCCTGGGGGTGTGGGAGTGGCCGGAGAGGGGTCAGAGGAAAAGGAGACATTATGTAATACTTTAGACAATAAAAAAATAAATAGAACACTCAGCACTTATAATAAATCACTTACCGGGCAATCAAACATGTATTGCAGTGCGTTTCTTTCTCTAGTTGTACTGAGCTTTAATTATTATTTTATCTGAATCTTGATTATGAGTCCTTACAGCCAACGTGCTGCTGATTTCTGAACTCCCATAGGTGAGGTGACTTCAAAGAGATGATAGAAACTGTATAAGTGCATTTTTGTCATTCTCAGTTTTAAGCTCTCTCAGCTGATACATCAAGAAGATTTTTGTTTTCGTTTTGAAAAAGGCTTTTAAGTTTTATCTTTTCTTTTGTTATTGAATCTCAGAGTCAGTTCGTTTGTGCTCAGTATTCCTACTAGCGCTGAGATTTCTTCTGTCAGATATGAAGAAGACACAAATGCAGTTGTTAAACTTTCCCTAGCCTGAGACTGGGCCCAAAGGTTATGAATACATAAACATTCTTTTTTTTAAATATATTTTATTGATTTTTTTACAGAGGGGAAGGGAGAGGGATAGAGGGATAGAAACATTGACAAGAGAGAGACATCGATCAGCTGCCTCCTGCATGCCCCACACTGGAGATGTGCCCGCAACCAAGGTACATGCCCTTGACTGGAATTGAACCTGGGACCTTTCAGTCTGCAGGCTGACACTCTATCCACTGAGCCAAACTGGTTTTGGCCTTTTTTTTTTTTTTTAGTGACTAAAAATATAACACAAGATTTAATGCAAATATGTAAGCAAATGATAAAGCATGATAAGGCATTTAAGTTAAATCACCCCCAAAGTACTTAAATCTCATGAGAGTTTACCTTGTTTGATTTTACTATTTGCTGCTAAGCTTTCAGACTACAGAAGTAACATGTTAACTTATAGAACAGTATGGCAGAAATGATTACTTTCCAGCAGAAAATATAATCCTAAAGATTACAATCTTATTGTCCTGTTGTCTATTATCCAGTCTGGTCTCCAACTTAGGGCATGCATTTTAATGCCATCCCAAATGCACTATAAATTCTCTGTTCACAAAATGTCCTTTAAACATGCTTATTAATTAAGAAGCTGACTATATTAGACATATATTTATCACAGTTTAAAGTTTTTATAAATTGCATTTTGAGAGTATTGAAGAACCCAGCAAACTTTCAAAGGATTTGCCCAGCCGACATGGCTCAGGGGTTGAGCATTGACCTGTGAACCGGAAGGTCATGGTTCGATTCCTTTTTGGAGCACCTGAACAGGGTGAGAGATTCCCAGTGCTGGAAGTGCAGGAGGCTGCCTATCAATGATTCTCTCTCACCATTGATGTTTCTATCTCTCCCTCCTCCTTCCTTTCCTTTCCCTGATATATATATATATATATATATATATATATATATATATATATATATATTAAAATAAAATTCAAAGGATTCACCTGACAGAGCCAGTTAAGTTATCTAGTCTGAGGAGTGGACCTTATGGGCCAATCAAACCCAGGCCCATAGTTCATAGCCCCTCAAATGAATCTCCACTTACACTACTTTACTTTTACTCATTGTGTTTCTCTAGCTTTGTTTTCTTTCTATAATTTTGGTGGTTTTTTTATCTTATTTTTTCTGACCAAGTATGTCATTATATTTGTTTCCTGTCTAATGATCACAGTCATGTCCTCTTCCACAAGGCCTAGGACTTGTGGATATATGTCTTAACGTTGAGCCACTAGGTTGTCTCGCCTGCATACCAAAAACAATATCCTATGTCTATGTTAAGTTGCTTTGTTTACAGTTGGTGATTCATTCCATCATGGTGGCAGCAAAGGTTATAGCCAGGTTTCTGGTTTGTGGCTGTTTGGTGATCTCAGTAAAGTAAAAATGGGATCTATTTTTTGTTGGATAAGAGCTGAGAAAGAATCTCATTTCTTAGCAATTTAATTTTATTCTATTTGTGATATTTACTGCCCACTGTAAAGGAGATTTGAAAATGGGTCATTTTATGCTTTTGTGTTTACTTGACCTGAGCTAAATCTCTAAGTATTTTGTAGGTTTGCTGTCTGTAAATAGAAAGACCTTTTTTTTTTAAATTTACTTTATTTTAACATTTTATTTACATTTATTTTATTAATGTAATAAATTATATTTTGCTTTTATTATTTTCTGTTTATTTCTTGTATAAATGTGAAATATTCTTCTACATTTAAATAAATTAAATTAATATCTCTTACATGGAGAGAACTCTATTCTGACTGGTTTATATAAAAATGTATATAACCAATTTGGCTTAGTGGATAGAGAGTTGGGCTGCAGACGGAAGGGTCCCAGATTTGATTCTGGTCAAGCGAATGTAGCTTGGTTGTGGGAACATCCCCAGTAGGGGGTGTGCAAGAGGCAGCTGATTGATGTTTCTCTCTCATCGATGTTTCTAACTTTCTATCCCTCTCCCTTTCTCTCTCTAAAAAAAAAAATAAAATAAAAAATCAAAAAGAATGTATATAACAAATTATTTCAATATTTAAATTCTTTAATTGTGCTAGCTCAGTATTTCTCAAAAGTGTGTCTCAGTGTCATCTATGGGCTCTTTTCATGAGTGTCTCTGAGGTCAAAACTATTTTTAAAATAATATTAAGACATACTTTGTAAACTATCATTTTTTATGGGAGTAGAGTGGATCTGTTTAGAGACTTCATAGTATTTGATGACATTGTTCAGATCATGGAAAATATTGTTATAATTTTTGAAAATATTTTTATAATGGGAAATAGTCTTATGATGTCAATGATTTTTAGTGATAGTGTATTTTTGGTATAAGTATGTGCATATTTAGAAATTAAGTCAGTGTGTTCTTTTTCAATATTACTATTAATCTCTTACTAACTCTATCTGCTGCTATATCTATAGCTTTGTCCATTGTTACTTTACAGAATGACAACTAGACAAATAGATAGTTATTTGTGCTTGAACTTCACAAATATTTTCTTAAAAACGAATTCATCCATCTATTAAATCAAGGGGGGGGGGCAGTGTCTGCTGCCAATGATGAAATTTGAATTTTCAAAAAAATTTATAATTTTTGAAGACATGTGTCTATCACCATGATCTTACCAGCTTCCTATCAGTAAAAGGTTTGGCTGATGAGATCATGCTTAATACTGAGGAATAAAATTTTAGATGTTTTATTATGAATTTTGTTTATATTAAGAAGATCTGTATAAATCCAGTGAACCAGTATTTTCTGAGACCAGTGGAAGATCTTATAAAAGCAAGGATGGATAAAAGATTCTTTCAAAAGATAGACTATATATATCAATGGATTTTCTTTTCTTTTTAATATCTTTATTGATTTCAGGGAGGAAGGGAGAGGGAGAGAGAGAGAGGGAGAGAAACATCAGTGATGAGAGAGAATCATTGATCAGCTGCCTCCTGCATGCCCCACATCAGGGCCCCAACCTTACCATTTGCCCTGACTGGGATTCAAACCATTACTTCCTGGTTCATAGGTCCCTGCTGACCAATTGAGCCACTCTGGCTGGGCTCTCAATGGGTTTTAAAGGAACAGATTCTGGAAATTTACTGACATGGCTTCAAATTCCACCTTGCAAATAACCTTTAGAAACAACATGTCATGTTTTGAGAATAGTATCAAAGAGAAGTATAGACAATGATCTGAAAAGGCTATTTAAATACTCTGTTTTTTCCAGCTACATATCTGGTGAGGATAGATGTCCTATAAAAACTTCAACAATCAACAAATTGAATACATAAACAGATCTTTATGTCAGACATTAAAAAGATATACAAAATGTAAAATAATGCCACTCTTCCCACATTTTCTTTTATTTTGGAAAGTAGTTTCAATACATCATGTTATAGACATCAATGTCTTTCATTATTTAGGGACTTATTATTTCCCTTTCAAAATAAAATGATTATTAAAAAACCCCTAATACAGTAAATCTGAGAGATTAATCCTTACAAAAATATTTGGAGATTTCCAAAAATTCCTAGATGCTGTGAAGAGCTCTTGAAACAAAAGTTTGAGCCCTAGCCAGTTTTGTTCAGTGGGTAGAGCATTGATCTGCAGACTGAAGGGTCCCAGGTTAGATTCCAGTCAAGGGCATGTACCTGGGATGGAGGTTGATCCCGCATGTGGGAGGCAACCAATCAATGTGTCTCTCTCACATTGATGTTTCTCTCTCTCTGCTCTCTGTCTCTCCCCATCCCTTTCACTCCCTAAAAAATCAATAGAAAAATATCCTTGAATGAGATTTAACAATAAATGAATAAATATAAAGAAAGAAAGAAAGAAAGAAAGAAAGGAAGAAAGAAAGAAAAGAGACAAAAGTTTGAGAACTGCTGCTGTTTAACTATATTTCTAAGAATCCTTGACTAATCAGAATGATTTGGTAATTTTTTGTTGAATTCAGGAAAAAGAAATTCACCAATTAGAAAAGGCACTAAAGGGAAAATCTAGTAGAGAGACACTTTGCTTGGTTAACCTCAAGATGAAAAAGATAATAATACAGGCTATTACATTATCCAATCTAAGATTCCTTAAAGAAATTTCGAGAAAGAAATTAATTCTCTTCCTTTAGAATGTGCTCAATACTGTATGCTGAAGGAGTTTTATATGCTTCATTAATATTTCTTGTAGCAATATATATACAGGTAAGTGAAAGTCTATTTAGACTATCATTTTTGTGATTAACAAAAATCTTTGGAGATTATATATTAGCAAATCAGTGGGGTCATTAAGAAAAAAATATTCACAACTTAGAAATAAAACAAGTGTGCATATTATGCTCTTTTTTTCCCCTCAAATTTTTACTTAAACTTCCACAACTAATTATTTAGCAACCTAGAAAAATGTACCTGCTGCTTATGTTGCTGTTAAATAAAGGTTCACACATCCATAAATTACTTGTTAACTACTGGGTTTTCTTATTTTAAATTGAGTTGTGGGGTACATACAAATATATTATGTATACATATTCAACATCTGTGTACATATATTTTAAAAATATGAATGTTTTATAGATATGCATTACATATGGTATTCATATCTGAATGTATATGAATATGTATTTATATATACACTGGAGGCCTTCATCCAGAAGGTTGTCCAGAAGGATGAACGGAAGGATGTCTGGAAGGTTGTTCAGCTGTCTGGTATAATTAGCATATTATGTTTTTATTATAATAGACATTTATATACACACATACATGGCGCCTCTGAGTTATATTTGTTGCAAAGAATTGTTCCCACTCTGTGGTTTTCATTTTTAATTTTCTAACAGGAGTCTCTTAATGAATTCAAATTTTTTTATATTGATGTGGTGTAGCTTATTATGTCTTTGTCCAGCAAGTTCAAAAAGTCCTCTTTCTTTGTGTGTGTTTTTGTTTAAGAAAATGCTTTTGCCTACTCTGAAGTAAAAAATATATATATATATACATATATATATATTTGCCCTAATTGGTTTGCCTCAGTGGATAGAGCATCATCTTGCAGACTGAAGAGTCCCAGGTTTGGTTCCAGTCAAGGGCATGTAGCTTGGTTGCGGTCACATCCCCATTATGGGGGTGTACAGGAGGCAACTGATTGATGTTCCTCTCTCATGTATGTTTCTAACTCTTCATCCCTCTCCCTTCCTCATTCTGAAAATCAATACAATATATTTAATATATATATATTTTATTAAATAATATCATATAATACATAGAATTCATCCCTTTTTTACTTTACCATTATTTTATACATATTTAGAGAACCTACCGCAGCTTAATTTTTCCAAAAATCTGAAGTAGAATTAGATTTTAGTTCTTTTTCCTTTGGGGGTAATTTTTTTATCAATCTCCACTGAGTATATATTATTTTCCAATAATACATTCAAAAGTCCACATACATGTCCTTGAATCTGAGTTCTTTATTCTGTACCATTTTCCTAACTTCCTATTCTTATGCCCATGCCATATTGTCATATTTATTGTAGCCTTATAATTAGTCCTGACATACAGTATGGCAATTCTTTTCATGTCATACATTTATACATTTTCTTTAAGGATATTTTGTCTGTTCTTGGGCATTTATTTTACAAAATAAAGTTTAATGGTATCTGCTGAAATTCTCTAAAATTCCTATTGAATTGAAATTTTAAAATGTATTTTTATTTATTTTTATTACTTTATTATTATTTTTTAATCCTCACCTGAGTTGATGTTTTTGTTGATTTGAGAGAGAGAGGAGGGGAGAGAGAGAGAGAAACATTGATGTAAGAGAGAAATACTGATCAGTTGACCTCCATAGGTACCCAGACTGGGGATCAAACTATAACCCACGTATGTGCCCTAACTGGAAATCAGCCCACAGTCTCTTGGTGTGCAGGCAAAGGTCCAACCAAGACACCCTGCCAGGGCCCTGTTGGATTTTTGTTAAAATAGAAGTAAATCTAAATTTGAAAGAAAGTATCAAATCTAAAAAATCTGTCTTCCAACCAGCAAATCTGATAAACCTCACATTTTATAAAGTGGACAGCTTTATGGGTTTCTACGTAGAACTCTTTCACCTTATTTGTCAAATTTATTTTGGGTTTACGCTATCTTATACTACGACTAAAGGCCCAGTGCACAAAATTGGTGCACTGGGTCGGGGGTGTCCCTCAGACTGGCCTTCACTCTCTTGCAACCTGGAACCCTTCGGGTAGGGTCCCTAGGCCTGACAGGTGATCAAGGCTTATGGAGGCTTTCCTTCCTCAGCTGCAGGCACTGGCTCCATCTCTATGGCTGCTACTGCTTGTCATTTGTACAGTGCTGTCCTCCTTCCCCCACCCCTGGTCGCCTCCCTCTGTGGGTGACAGGTGTAGGGGGTGATCACTTGGCTTGTCTGGGTCTCCCTCTGCAGAGTGAACATGTGGCAATGGTGGGGTCCCCGACCAATCACATTGCACCTGCCTTGGCTGGCTTGGTGCCAGTGTGTGTCATAGTGTGGCCATCTGGAAAGTCATTCAGACAGTCATTTTGCTGTTTGGTCATTTGGTCAATCTGCATATTATGCTGTTATTATTATAGATAAGTGATACACATTTTTACCTTTTACTTTGTGCGTTTTTTTTTAGCACACAAAATAAATTATTTTTTTCAGTAATTTGCTTTATATTATTTCCAAACAAAAATACAGAGTATTGTAGCTCCTGTGTTTCTCTAGAGAAAACTATTTTAGAGGTTTGCAAAATTATTATTTCAAATATTCTTTAAATCATTGCAAGTTCTCTTCCACAAGGCAATCAAATTCTAGTAATGTTTCTTATACAAATAAAATATTGTGATATGGAAGAAAAATTAACAGTAATATGTTACACAAGATACTTGACTTAGACACTATTTACTTATGTACAATAAAGCTGAAATAAATTAAAAAAAAACTCATTGTTGTTCTACTGTTCTTTAAAAACCAATTATTAAAAAAAATTATTGCCTGGCTGATATTGCCCATTCATTGAGCATCAATCTATGAACCAGGAGATCATGGTTTGATTCCCCATCAGGGCATATTCCTGAGTTGCAGGCTCGATTCCCAATAGGGGATGTGTAGGAAGAAGTTGATAGATTATTCTCATGATTGATGTTTCTGTTTCTCTTTCTCTCCCTCTCTTCCTCTCCAAAATCATATATATATATATATATATATATATATATAGAGAGAGAGAGAGAGAGAGAGAGAGAGAGAGAGAGAGAGAGAGAGAGAAATACTAGAGGTGAATATGTTGTCAAGGAAATATTTAAGTGCTACTCTTTGTACATGAAACTCGAGATGCTTATAGGACACTAAAAGGAAAATTCAAGTAGCTTTAACACTCAGAAAAGTCTTGACAAGAGATAGGAATTTGGGAATTTTTGGCATATGGATAGTATTTAATCCAGGAGCATTCCCTGACCGGTTTGGCTCAGTGGATAGAGCATAGGCCTGTGGACTCAAGGGTCCTGGGTTCGATTCCAGTCAAGGGCATGTACCTTGGTTGTGGGCACATCCCCAGTGGGGAATGTGCAGGAGGCAGCTGATCGATGTTTCTCTCTCATCGATGGTTCTAACTCTCTATTCTCTCCCTTCCTCTCTGTTAAAAATAAATAAAAGTATATATTTTTTAAATCCAGGGGCATGAATGAGGTCACTGGAGACAGATAAATTTTCCCTCATTCCTTCCACATGCTTCTTTTCCCCATCGTCAGTGTTTCCACACAGTGAATGCACCTATCCTTCACTAATGTCATGCCAGTTCATCTAGGCGCCTAATTGATAATTACCACTGAATTCAACCAAACTGCCAGGGGATCGCCACAAAACAAGTTCAGTTAAAAGGCAGTTGCTGAAATCTCTACGCTGCAATAAACATTACATGCTTACTGGTGTACTAATAAAGGTCTACTTTTCCTAAAATAATTTAATTTTCTTTCCCCAGAAAGAGTTTAATAAACATTTGGATTAAATTGGTAGCTTAAAGGGCTCAGTATAATCAGGGTTGCAAGAGGAAATGCAATTGTGCCTCTCAGGAGTAAAAGTGAAGAGTGATCAGTGATCAGGAAGAAAAGAGAATGTGTGTAAAGAATGAGCTGTCCCTGGTGCTGAATCAGCAGTCCCTGTGAGGTTAGTGCTAGTTAGTATTTTAAAGTCAGAGTTCACCGTGCATTAGTATTGAAGGCATTTTTTTTCTTACTTTGTTCTAGATGCAAAATGAATTGAATAGGAGGTGAGCACAAGTAGATAATGGTTTCCTTCCATTTGGTGGGGGGGGGGAGAATGAGGGGATAAACCATTTTGTACACTTAATTTCCCTAATTCAGCTTCTGGTTGAACTAGATTTTAGTTGCTCATAAATGGGAGTTTAGAGAGGACTGTTTTATCAGTAGGTAAGTTATCGCCTGCCCAACACTAAAGATTGAACATAATCATGACACTCATTTTGATTCAGGGAAATTTGAAATGTGGAGTTTTGAATTAAACTGATAAAATATTTATGCTGCTTATTACCAATGACACAGGCTGTGTAAAGATGTGTAGGGCTGCATTAGACTTCTTGAAAAACTTTAATAAGTCTTAGAAAGTTCTGGATGGCCTTGTTTCTGATGATCAGATGAGGCGGTTGTCAAGTCTTGTCTTGGGACCAAGGATAAGATGGGTTCTCAATTGACTTTCAGTTCTATGCAATAAAGATGGCAAAATAAAATCTTATTTTAGTGCTTTCAATGGTCCCTCCAATCTATACCAATTTGAAATCCTATTTCCAGCCCCAAATGATAACAAATCTCAGGTGAATACTATGACATTTCCTTTAAATGAGGTTAGCATTGTGAGATGGGGTAAGAATGTCACTTTGCAACTCTTAGCTTTAACATCAATTGACAAAGCATAGACAATGCCTGACAAAAACTAGAAGATATCTCTTCCGTTGAAAAGAGACACTGTTTTTAAGGCTGAGGAAAAAAGACGAAAAGAAAAATAATTGGACAGTTGTCCAACTTTGGAACAAACCACATTGCTTATCTGATTTTAAAAATGGGATGATTTGCCTGGCCAGTGTGGCTCAGTGGTTGAGAGTCAACCTATGAACTGGGAGGTCACAGGTTTGATTCCTGGTCAGGGCACATGCCTGGATTGCGGGCTTGATCCCTAGTGTGGAGTATGCAGGAGTTAGCCAATCAATGGTAATCTCTTAACGTTGTTTCTATCTCTCTCTCCTTATCCCTTCCTCTCTGAAATAAATACAAAAGTATTTTTTAAAAATGAAACAATTTTTGTGCAAGTTTCCATAATTTAATATACAGTAGAACCACACACACACACAACTTGAAATATTTTAACTCTCCTTTTTACAAATAGGTATATGCTGTTCAGTTGTGATGAGTTCTTAGTGAAATGCGAATGTGAGAAGAAAGATTTGCCTAAGTGTCTTACTTTAGTAAAAAAATAAAATAAAAAATGAATTTCATATGGATGCTAATCGAGACCAGTTACTCTGTCCCCCAGATCATTTTCACTGCAGTAGCGATGCCTCAGAAATGGATTTTGACAAAGGGCCTCCAATTAGATGAGTAAGAAACAAGCTCCAATAAAATATTAGTTTTAATGTGCATGAGCCCTGAGAAATTATGACTCTAATAAGCTTCAGATTTAATGACACCACTTTATCTCTAGTAGGTATGTGTTAAAACAAGTCCCTTTTTCATCTTTTATTTTTTTGCTTCATAATGTTTTATATCTAGTGTAGCCTAGTGACTTCCCACAAAGGGTGACTCTAATAATTAAAAAATTGTGCCCCAATCTGTCTCCTCATGGCCCAGAAGAATCCATATTTTTTTCTTAATCCCTTCACATTTTATTTGTCCACCCAGCTGTCAGTCTGTTTTGTATCTATGAGTCTATTTCTATTCTGTTTGTTCATCTATTTTGCTCATTAGATTCCACATATAAGTGAAATCATATGGTGCTTGTCTTTCTCTCACTGGCTTCTTTCACTTCACTTATATTCATAACAAACGCAGCTCAAGAAAGTATTAATTTACTCTGCCCCCTTTCCAAGATCTTCTGCTTTGGAACTAGAGAAAGGATAGTAGGCTATTTCTCAGTTCTTCCTAAAACTGTGTGGATATGTGATCAAGTTTGAAAGTTTTCGATAAATTAATCTAAAAATATTTCACATTTGTATAACATTGGTTTAATCATCTCTGTGTCTTTAACACAAAACATAGATGGTAAATAATATTTATGATCATAATAATGACATTGTTATGGTGGCATAAATAGAACAACTATTAACTATATAAGCCTTTTAGTAGAAAAAAATAAAGGCTGAACAGCACATATTTACTTCAATATTTTAAAATGTTCAATATATAGTTTTATTTTTTTATTTTTTGCAAATAGCAAGACAGCCATACAAAATATCTCACATTGGAATAAAAAGAAAATGATCTATATTAGCAATTATATTTTATTAAATACAATTTAAATACACGAACCCTTTGAATCCTATGTTATCTCTTTATAATTCATTAAATATAACGAACAGAGCATCTGTCGCTTTATTTTGATTGGCTTATATTTGAACTTTTCGCCGTTGCCAATATTTGTTCCTGTGACACAGGAAATGTCCTCGAGAGCTTCTGCACCTTTCAGGATTCCCAGAAATGACCATTTCTCTGTGTGGAGCTCTTTCATGCTTTGAAGGAGCATCTGTCAATTGCGGTCTGACCTGAAGAAATTGGAGTGCATGCTTCCTTTTTGATTTGCTGTATTACAAGGAGGCAGGCTGAATGGCCCTTGAGTATCAATTTGGAACTGGGCCAGAAAGAAGACTTTTTTTGGTGAGCTTACAGCTGTTCCCAAATTCTGAAGAAACTGGCCAGTAGAACGGGAGATCATCAATTCTCTGTTTTTCTAAGTCCTGATAGAATTAGAGGACTCTAGTAATTTGTCAATAATTGCTCTACATGCAACAGAATAGTCTTGGTATTGTATGAAGTCTGAATCAAACTATAATACAAAGTTCCTTCTCTAAAGATGGTCTTACTTTGAGGGAGAAGAAAGGGGTTGAAGTATCCATACTGTATTGTGAATTAAACTATAGCTTTATCACAATTCAGGTCATGACAATTTGCCCAATGAGTGGCAGAGAAGATAAAATCTCTGAGCAGAGAAATTTCCAACGTATAATATATCTTTCATCAAGTCCTTTAAAGGACCAGTGGTCCTTACAGAGTAGAAAACCTGACTGAATTAGTTACCAAATAGCTTTGACAGCAAGCGTTGGTGCTGTATTCCTTCAATATTGATTTTTAATATTTGCTCTGTAATATATTAAATTCATCAGTGTGAATAAGCAAATTAATAAATACACTTATAAAGTGGTCAAAGTGCAAAAATAGGAATAGCAGAGAAACAAGCATCTTCAGAAAGACAGTTTTTTGACTGTGTGCTATATAATATTAATAATAAAAAAAGAAGATATTGTCACTTTAAAGGGGAATAAAGTGGGGGGAAAAGAGAGAGAATGGAGAAAAGGAGATAGAAGAAGGGAGGATAAAATGAAAAACATAAAGGAAAGAAAGAGAAAAATAACTGAAGAAAAAAGTAGAAGACATAAAATAACCAAAACATAAAATATATATTTTTTTTATTTATCCAGATGAAATCTGAAAAGCTACTTCCTACTTCGTAGCATGGTGATTTGAAGGTTTGGGATAAGTATATTTGTGATAAGTATATTGGGACTTATATATACAGAGAGCCATATGCAATCTGTACATTGAAGCAACCAAACTGTCTCAGGAGGCTGGAAGCTGGGCTTTTCATCATGTCACCAACGCTTCATAACATCTCGGAAATTAGGGGTCTTACCTACTTCCTTGATGCAGGGATTGGAGGTTCAAAAGCTTTGTTGTTTCCTCCAAATGCTAAGAAAAATAAGGACCCTGATCATTTAGACTCGAACACTGATGCTCATTCTATTGAAGCATCCAATGCTGTTACCAAACATTTCTATTTAAATGTACGAGGGCCATTCAGTTGTTTTTATTTATTTTTTTATTTTTAAAAATATATTTTATTGATTTTTTACAGAGAGGAAGGGAGAGAGATAGAAAGTCAGAAACATCGATGAGAGAGAGACCTCAATCAGCCGCCTCCTGCACGTCCCCTACAGGGGATGTGCCCACAACCAAGTACATGCCTCTGACCAGAATCGAACCCGGGACCGTTCAGTCTGCAGGCAGACACTCTATCCACTGAGCCAAACCGGTTTTAGCCTTTCAGTTGTTTTTAGATGCTCTGATATCCTGCATCTCTCTGAAAAGCCTATCCTCATAGCCTTCCATAGGGACTCCTTAAAGAGACAGAACTCAAGACTATCCCTCTGCTTTTTGAAAAGCTAAGAGAGCAGCTAGAGAACTGAGAGGACTCTCCCTATTTGGAATCAACCTTTTTTCTATGCTGTTTTAGAGAAAACACTCCCCTGAGAAAGAAGATAGAGCCTTGAGGGTAGTGTTATTTTTTTCCTGATGGCATATGAAGGAGCATATGATAACATATAGATATTCTGCATTAATATTATTCAAACCAGGAAACATACTTTATTGCCCATTGCCCTGTATCAAGGAGCACCTTGAGGATCTAAATGTTGGTCCATACTTCCTCCTGCCTGCCTGCCTGCTTCTATACTAGTATTTCCTTTGTTCTCTTCCATCCTTCTTCCTCTCTTTTCTTCAGTTCACTTCTTTTTCTCTTTCTATCTTTCCCTCTGCCTTTCATTTTATCCTCCCTCCTTCTATCTCCTTTTCTCTACTCTCTTTTGTCCCACTTTATTCCCCTTTATGGTGACAATATCTTCTTTTTTATTATTATTATACTAGTACAGTCAAAAACTGTCTTTCTGAAGCCGCTTGTTTCTCTGCTCTTCCTATTTTTTTTCACTTTGACCACTTTATAAATATATTTATTCATTTGCTTATTCACACTGATGAATTTAATATATTACAAAGCGAACATTAAAAATCAATATTGAAGGAATACAGCACCTATGCTTGTTGTCAAAGCTATTTAATAATTAACTAAGTCAGGCTTTCTACTCTGTAAGGACCACTTGCCTATTGGTTGTCTACCCTGCCCCAAATATTTCCCTTTCCCTGGTAACTACCCATCCCCTCACGCTTTGTTATAAAACCTGATCCTCAAGGAATGGTCTGCTCGGGCGGCTTCTAGATGTTTCTATGGTAGAACCTTTGATGGAAGCGGCTGCATTCAAGTGAAAAGTTTCTGCGGAGGCACTTAGGGATAAAATACAACTTAGGGCAATCACTTTCTCTACTCCAGTTGGGCCACAATTTGTTTTGTGTTACTGATTGTTCTATAGTAAAAACTGCCACCCATGAACAATGCTTTCCAATGCTTTCTTAGAACATTTAGAAATTATGCAAATTAAAAGAGGATACAAGAATATTCTGATGCACTGGAGTATATCTCAGTGTAATGACCACCGATGTCCTATTTATCTCTGCAAACTATCAGTATCAGACACTTCCAATGGAGAGTGCAGATTAAAAAGGCAAATGAAAGAGAAGTAAGCTGGCTCATCCTTTCTGCAGATGACTGTCCAGCCTTTTGCCTTAGCTTTTTTTTTTTTTTTTTTTTTTAAGAAATAGACATGTCTGGTGGAAGATAATATAGGCCTCAGAAGGGATGATGAATAGGAAACACCTTCATTCATAATGGTTAAGAGATACTTGAAGCATTGATGCTTTCAAATTTCATTTGAGCTCTGAAATAAAGGATTTTGCTGTATTCCAATTTAGAGCTATCAAATACCCATGAAAACAGCATAGGAAAGAGATAGTGGCTTGAGATATGCATACTTTCTTTAAGTCAAGAAGTAAATATTTCTTGTAATATAAAATTCAATCTGTTTGTAAATAAAAGTATATTTTACTTAAAAGTTTAATCTTGCCATGTTTTTATCATTAAAACATTAAAGACAAACATAATAAGAGCTATTGTGTGGCAAACAATGTTCATTGCCTACTCAGAAATACTTCTCTGATATCTCTGTCTTCTTTAAATCTCTGCATGTAATGCCTGCGGTGCTGCATCTATCATGTGATCATGAGGACAACTATTAGTAACATTTCGTGTGGCAAAGTCAAAAGATAGAAAGTTCTAGAGACCTTAATAAACTTCCGAATTAACCTTGGACCTATTCAAACTGTATTTTACTTGGGCAAAACCAAATGCTGAAAGACCCTGGTTGGAGAAGACAATTTTCCTAGTTCACTGTGAATTTGTTGTATACTTGTGATCCCAGAGAGTAATTTTATTTTTGCAGCAGAACCATGAAACAAGTGGTTGAACTTTGACAGCTAATTCAGCAGTGACTTTTGATGATGCATGCCACTTTCCCTTCGAATGATGTTTTAGTTCTTTGTTGCTGTATAGAAACAATTAGGACATTTCTGAGATACTGGCGAAATCAAAATCCTGATGCCTACACAAAGGGTCTCTGTATCATGTCCTCATAGAACTTCTACTCCTTCTCCGACTCACTTTTCTCTACCCTTCCTTCCCTGGCTCACATTTTCTAATCCTGCATTCCTGATTTCCAGGAGAGCTTTCCAAATTATCTACCTTCACCAATGCTCTTGTTTTAGGTTATGCTTTTTTTTAAAATATATTTTATTGATTTTTTACAGAGAGGAAGAGAGAGGGATAGAGAGTTAGAAACATCGATGAGAGAGAGACATCGATCAGCCGCCTTCTGCCCACCTCCTACTGGGGATGTGCCTGCAACCAAGGTACATACCCTTGACTGGAATTGAACCTGGGACCTTTCAGTCTGCAGGCCGACGCTTTATCCACTGAGCCAAACCGGTTTCGGCAAGGTTATGCTTTAGGTACCCCCCAACTAATAACATAGGTTCTCTTAATGCATCACACTAGATGTGAGGGCTTTTCTGACCAGCCTTTGAAAACTGTACTTTTACCAACACCTTCTTATTCCCATCCTTCTTCATCTCTTTTATAATAATTATCACCTGCTCTTAATAAACTCATTCTTTATTATCAGCCCTTCTCATCTATACTAATAAAAGGATAATATGCTAATTAGACAAAACATCTTTCCTGACGTCCTTCTGGACAAAGCTACAGTGGCAGTGGCTGAGGCAGAGGCAGTTAGGGGCAACCAGGCTGTCAGGGGAGGGCAGTTAGGGGTGACCAGGCAAGCAGGCAGGCAGAGTGAGTATTTAGGAGCCAATAGTCCCAGATTGCAAAAGGGATGTCTAACTGCTGGTTTAGGTCCACTCCCTGTGGGATCAGGCCTAAACCTGCAGTCGGATATCCCTCAAGGGGTCCTGTAATGGAGAGGGTACAGGTTGGGCTGAGAGAGTACCCCCTATGCATGAATTTTGTGCACTGGGCCTCTAGTTAGAATATAAGCTCCATTAGCTCAAGGAGTTTTATTTTTTTTCCTAGTGGTTTTATTTCTTATGAATTGATGCCTGACATTGAATAGTTTCTCAATACATAATTGTCAAAGAAAATGAATGTACTATTTCAGTAGACAATGTAAATTTCTGTGCCAGTAAAGATTATGGTAATAAATACATGAGACATTCAGGAAGACTTAAGTGAAGTGAGACTAATAGAACTATTTAGAAGGGGGTGGCAGAGTTAAAGAAACCAACAAATGGTGGTGAGGAACCAAGGACAGAGCATGCACATTCTCTATTCTCTCTCTCTCTCTCTCTCTCTCTCTCTCTCTCTCTCTCTCTCGCTCTCGCTCTCACTCTCTCTCTTTCTCTCTCTCTCTCTCTTTGAAGGATCAAAGCAAAGGAGAGTTGTAACTGGAATCAAGGACAAGTGCCAGATGAATAGATCCACTACTGTAGAGTGTGAACACTTTGCTAGCAAAAGTGTAGCAAGGAAGGTGAGGGGAGAATAAATATAAATCTCTCTTTTTCCCCTCTATAATCTCCTCTTGGTACCATCTATCAGCCCAAAAGAATGGTTGGACACAGAAGAGTAAGGTTATATAAATGATGCAGGGTGTCAGCTTCCTGAGGGAAAAAGTAAGGCAACGAAGTGAAGAAAATGGATCTGCTTGGAGAGAGAAAGGGGCAAATGGAAACAGACAGCCCAAAGGGTTAAGATTCGTGAAGTTATTCATGTATCTTGCCATTTTTCATTCTGACTCGATGTCCTTCTCCTCAGTTGTCTTGAGACCTATCACAAGGTCACAAGGAAGAGTGAAATGAACGAGCAAAGGACAAGAATCTATGCCAGAGATGGTGACATGCGTTTCTTTGACAGCGAGAACACTGAAAGCATGGTGCTTCCTTCTCATTCAATAGGGAACTCTGGGAGCTAATACTGCTACACCCAGGCTGTTGGTGGTATGGAATTTCCATTAGTTTAAAACTAAGCAGCATAACATTGTCAACTGCTTTTTAGGAGTGATGGTGAGATGGGAGTTCCATCAAGATCTGGCGTAGAAGGTTGGCAGAAGGAGCAATGTGGATCTTCCATCGAGGGTGGACTTGTTGACCACCATGGCTGGGGCTATGGATGTCACTGCCAGACCTGTGGCCAAGTGGGGGATACAGTGGAGCCACGTCCGTCAGAGAGGCCATCCCGGAACAAGCTGGCAAACAAAACCACATGTCACATTAGTTGAAGTGCCATCAAAAGAGGGTCCACAGCGGGACCATTCACACATGAGAGGTCCTCAGTCCAGAGAGAGCACAGCCCAGGAAATCTCAGCTCTGAGACCCTCTTCATGGGATGGAATGTGTAGAAGAAGCTCTTCATAGCAGCAGGCACCACTTTGAAGTGTAGGGCAAAGCAGGAGATCTAAAACACTACATGTTTATCCCAAAGAAAGTCATCTAAAAGTATATCTCCAATTACCAAAGTAAACCAAGATGACAAGATTTGACACCCTCCCCATCAAAAAATTTAACTTTAATTCCTTTTTTATGCTTCTTACCAAGTGGTGGCATGAGATAAAAGAAGTACTCATGAGGATGATACTTTAAGAAATAATTCTATTTTTCTGCATTTGTGTGTACTATTCCAGATAAGTTAGAAATTCTATGTATTGTTACAGGTCATATATATATATATATATATATATATATATATATATATACACATACACACACACAGACACATTTATACATTTATACATTTATACTTTGAAGTATATGCATGTTCAAACTTATTCAGGCTCTGCTATGTATGAACCTCACTCTCGTTTCTGTCAGATCATCGAGTTGACATTGATCTCATTTGATTACATTTAGATGGATGATATCAGCCCTCATATTGAGGAAGCAGACAACGCAAAGTAATTAGTCACAAAGCTCTTTCGTAAGCCTCCCATATAATGAACTCTGGGCAAATTAGCTCGGAAGCATCATATCTCCCTCTCTAATCTGATTTCTGTGCTCCAGAATTAGGAAGGCCATCGGGAAGATCCGTTGTTGTTTTGCCCAATGTAATTAGCGGGTCAGCAATTTGATCTTGCCTTGATGACAAAACAATTATCCATGGCATCCCCTGCCCCATTTAGGGAAAATAAAACCCGTGCTTCCTCGGGTTTCTTCTCTAATTAAGTAGAGTTAGTCCTGGTTTCGCAGGGATGGAAGGAGCAAAGTGTAAATGTCAGAACTGAATGTCAGCTCAGCGTGAGGATAAAGAATAACCCAGGTGGAAGGAGTCACAACCATAGCGATTGTGGTTCTCTGCTCTCATCATTGCCCTTCTGTCTCTGTTGATATGAGCTCGCGGGTTTTCCTTTCATCTCCAGTGAATGTGGCCACTCTCTCCTTCCATCTGGCCTGTCTGCGCCGTGATTTCCCTGACTGTCCTGGTGTACGTCTGGTCATTTTGCATTTCCCCAAAACATCATTTACTGGAGAGTTTTTCATGAAATTTCTCTAGCAAACGCTAAGAAAATAAAAATTAATCCAGAAGGATGAAGCAGTTTAAAATTCACAGGTTTATAGTGCCTGGAATTCTTCAAGCAAGGTAAAGTTCTAATAAAGCTCTCCTTATGTGGTAAAATTTGCCAAATATGAAAACCACTATCCATCCTCCCTGAAAAAAGAAGATGTAAATTAAAAGACACTTAAAAAAAAAACACATTAAAACATATCCCACAATGCCCAGCTGGTGTAGCTTGGTTGTTGACCCAAGAACCAAGAGTTCACTGGTTTGATTCCTGTCTGGGCACATGCCTGGGTGGTGGGCTTGATCCCCAGTAGGAAGTGTGTACAGTAGGCAGCCAATCAATATTTCTCTCTCATGGATGATTCTTTCTTTTCCTCTTTTTTACTCTTTCTCTCAAAAATCAATAAAAACACATTTTTAAAGAACAACAATGAGGAAACAATGCAGAGACTTAAGCCAATAATTCAATTCTTCAGTTACCGAGGGGACCAAGAAAATGTTTGTTGGACTCTGAACTGCCTCAGTAAGAGTTAATCTGTGTATTTCACCGAGAATTGCCACATTGCTTGCTTACAGTCAGAGTGCTTTATCTGTAAGGCCTGGAGGTTAGAAATGCATTAGTATATTCTTTAAAATGCAAGTGGGTTTTGCCTGTATGTTGCCTCAATGGAAAAACCCAAGGTTGGAATAAAGCCTGCATGCTAGATTATTATTAATCTTTAAAGCAAGGCCTGGCAATATTTTAGAGACTGCTTAGGGAAGATTTACCCTGAATCTTCAGAATTGAAGAGGAATAAGCTAAAACGCCCTTAATTGCCACTTCTTGCAGGCCTCTTGTTTCATGCAAGGGTGATGAAGGCCTTGGTTTCCTCGTCTGGCGGTTTTCCAGAAAGCAGTTCAGAGGTAACGCTTTGCAGTATTGTTAGAGATCTCATCTGTTTGAATCAAGAAAACCTTCTGAGCATATATGTGACACACCACAGAAAGGCAATCCATGGATGTATGATGCCTACATATATAATGGAAGACATACACTTAAGCATTGTTGTTCCTGTATTAGTTTCCTCGGGCTGGCCTTACAGATTTTTGCAAACTAGGTGGTTTAGAACAGGACAAAAATCCTTGTCTCAGAATTCTGGAAGCTCTGAGGCAAACATTTGGGTGTAAGCAGGGCTAAGTTCCCTCATGAAAACTTAGGGGAAACCCTTTGCTTCTTCCCTTGGTGGTTTTCCACAAGCCTTGCCATTCCATGGCATGCTGATGCTGTCACGTGATGTTCTCCCTCTGCTGTCTGCCTCTGTTGTCACGTGATGTTCACCCCAGCATCTCTGTGCTTCTTATAAGTGCAGCAGTCACATTGGATTCAAAGCTTTCCCTGTGGCACCCTGACTTCATCTTAGCTAGTTACACCTGCTTCCCAAACAAAGTCACCTTCTAAAGTACTGAAGATTAATATTCCAGCAAAACTTTTGAGAGGACACCGTTCAACCCATAAGAATTTCCCTAAGAGTAATTCTTTCCATGTTTAATTCATTTATTCAGGTTTAGATCACATCTTCTCCCTATTTCCTAAGTTGCAATGGTTAGAGCAAATTATAGACAGGTGTAATTATGTGGAGTTTAGTGTTTCCAGAACATATGATGCTTTTAAATATCTAGATATCTGAGAATCTCCTTTCCCCCATCATTCTATTTTATTTATCTTTGTCTTTCTTTGTCCTTTAAAAAAGGGCAAATGATGCAAGAATGCATCCCAAAATGATTGGATTCATCTGCAAATTGCTTCCAGGTGCTCAAATCACTTACTCTCCATCTTCAAACAAATGAAGAAAAAAAAAAAATTGAATGTCACCGAAGAGCAAATTCATGAGAAATTTAAATAGTTTTGAGATTAGCTTTATTTTCCATCTAAAATATTGCTTGCTTATACTTATCCAGTTTGTATTTATTTCTACTTACAAGTTTATACTGCTAGTATACTGTGAGGTCCTTGTACATTCTAGAATTTCTAGTTGCCACTGAGCACATGACTCACACTAAGCACTCTAAAAGGGTTGAGTGACTGATATGTACATTTCAATACATTATTAATGTATTACATTTATACATATCTTCCCATTGCCCCCCCCAGGCCTACTCTAACCCCCCAGTGTCTTGTGTTCATTGGTTATGCTTATATGCATGCATACAAGTCCTTTGGTTGATCTCTTATTTAAACCTCTCCCTAACATTCCTGCTGTAATTTCACAGTCTGTTTGATGCTTTACTGCCTCTGTGTCTTTCCTTTTGTTCATCAGTTTATAATGTCCTTTATTATCCACAAATGAGTGAGATCATCAAGTGCTTTCAATTCACTTGAGGGTGCCTAAACTATTATGACTTCAAAAAGATGTATTTGTAAAGAACAGATCAGAACAGGATAATTATAACTATATAAAATGAATAGTTTATACTCTATTTAATTTCTGTTTTCTTAATGTAGATGTAAGTGGGACTTTAAAGGAGTTTGGAATGAATATAACTCTCTTCTAAGCTCAACATATGACTTGTAATTTGCTTCACCTCTGCGACTCATAGGAAATGCAAAGACAAATATGATAGCAGCTAAAACACTGTCTAGGCACATAGACCAAATAGTTTCTCTTTTTTTGTTTGTTTAGTGTTTCACATTTCAGGAGATCACAACAAGAACAGAGGCAAAGATAAACCTGCTACAAATAAATCTGTACAACTCCAAGGTCCCCTTAATTACATATGGGCTGTATGTTACTTGATACAAATAATGTACCCACACATAGATCTGAAATATCTGTATTTGGAGCCTTCAATAATTGGCAGTGTTATTTTCCTAGAGTCAAAATTAAGAAAAATTCTCAAAATAATGACATCTAAATTCATGAAATAGTACTGTTTCCCTTTTTAAAAATTGTAACCTTTGGATACATTTTTTTTCATTGATTTTAGGGAAAGAGGAAAGAAGAGGAAGAGAGAGAAACATCAATCAGTTGCCTCACACAAACACACACCAAGATTGGAAACAAATCCCCAATCTGGGTATATGCCCTGACTGGGAATTGAACTTGCCACCCTTCAGCGGACCATGGTGTAACCATTGATACACACTGGCTGGGGCTATTTTCCATTTTAATAAATTCTTTTAGTTCATTGGATAAATGTTTAGCATGTTGGGTGATGTACTGAATTACAAGAATAATATTCATAACCTTCAACCACATGCCATGATTTTTAAAGTTTTGTATAAATGAAGTTCAACTTAACTAGCTTTAACAAAGAAGGGGATTTTCCAAAAACTTTTTGATTGGAGAGTGGCAATAGCAGCAAATAAACATAAAAGTCATTAGAATAATTTTGTCTAGCTCTTTGTCTACATGCTTTTTCAGATATCCTTCCCTCTGTTTTCTTTTTGTTTGTTTTGTTTTTCTTTTTATACCTTGGGATCTAGAAATTGTGGTGGCTATCATGATCTCAGAGTTGAAGTTATGCATGCATTCTTCCTAATTAGCAAGGTTAAAGTGAAAAAGGTTTCCTCAATCTGAGTCTGCACATGAAATCCTAGAGGAGAACTCTGCTTTGTCCAGTTTATATGCCTATCACTTTGGCTGGCCATGGCGGACTCTAGGGATAATGAATATAATAATTTTACCCAATCTGTGCCCACTATCGTGTCAGAGGGTTTAAGGACCATGATTGTCATTTGAGTAGAACATCATGGATCCCAGGTTTGAGCGAACATCCCAAAGTGCAAGTGATGGGTGAAAAAGATGCTATGTAGACGAATACAATCTGTTATCTTCTACAGAGAACTAATTGAATGGGTAAATAGTATCACAATTTTTAAAACATTAATAGTATCACAATTTTGAAAACATGAATGCAACCTTAAAATTGTAATGAATCAGAACTGGCAAAGCACTATCACTTTCAATATGCTCAAGTACTTGTTATAGTTATGGTGAACAGGTAACATACAGATAAAGTCATTTGGACTTCATGTATTCATTCATTCACTCATTCATTCATTTATTTAGGCTTGAGTTATGCTCTTCTGCCAGGAATATAAGGGTGGTCCTAATCTGAGTTTAAATCTTTTTTTTTTATTTTGAATTTTTTAAACCTATAGAAAAGGTAGATAAATGCTGCATTTCACAATCACATGTGCCTAGATTTGCTAATATTAACATTTAGTAAATAATTTTTAACATCCTTTCTCCTTCCCTCTCTGTCCCAATCTTTTGAAATTAAAATGAAGAAGTCATATTTTACCACAAGCATCTCATGAGAAGAACATTTGCTTCAACACCTATTAAAAAGTGACATTAATTCAATAGTACAGTCTAATGCAACAGTCCATATTCACTTTTTACCAAAATTTCATTTATCGTTATTTTAAAATCCAAGCTCCAAAGTTGACAGATTTGATTTACATTTGATAAATATGCTTCATTAGTTATTCTGAATCTCAGACAGAAACTCTACCTTTTTTTTTTAGGCATATACTTTTTCATGATGTTTAGGCAACTTGGAAAATATTCTACATTGTATAGTTATTCATTTCTATCCTTATTACTAGATTTAGATTGCACATATTTGGAAAAGAATACTATAAAGGTGATGTTTGTACATTTTATTGCATCAGTTCTGGGAGTATGTAACATCCAGATCCACAATATTGATAATGTTTAATTTGATTACTTGATGAGGGCAATAGAAATTCTAAAAGAGGTCTCTTTTCCTTCTTGGAGGGTGGTATTGTGAATATTCAGTTCCTCAAAACCTTTCATCAGGATCAGATGGGTTTAGCACCATCAATAATCCTGACCTGAATCAATGGTTACATTAGGGACTTACAAAATGGTGGTTTTTTAAAATTCTATCATGTCTTCTACATTTATTAGCTAGATTAATTTTCTACATAGGAAAGTTTGTCTGCTTTACTATTATTACATTATTATTTTTAATATCTCTTTAGGTCCTTCTATTTCTTTATTCCATGTGTTATGATCTGTTTTCATTATTATTGCTTATTCACTTTATTGCTGAAATTGCCCCATCTTTTATTCATGAGAGTCCCATCATGCTGAGTCCTCATGCCTGTAATAAACATTTCTATTTGATTATATCTGAACTATCTACAGTGGGAAGTACCTACAGTGAATGAACTAATGCATACTCTTGAAGAATCACAACTTGTTTTAATGTTTAAAGTCAAGATACATAAAATGAAATTTGGCAAATATCATGTATCCATGTTGCCATTGTTCCCTCAAAGATGTTTGATTCATGAACTAACTTGTTTTTAATTCTTATTTAACGTATTGGCTTATAAGAAACTTGATTCTGATATTTAATTTAGTGCTGATTTTTAATACTGATATAAACACATTACATAAAATAAAATAGAACACATATGCTAAAAGGAGTCAAAATCGGAGGGGGGCGGGGCAGGCAGTGGAAATGAATGATTAAATCATCAGTTTTGAAACATAGGGGATCTTTGCATATGGCTGGCTATATGCAAGAGCCAGGCAGTTTTGTTGTGTGTGTGTGTGTGTGTGTGTGTGTGTGTGTGTGTGTGTGTGTGTGCGTTTTCAGTTTTCTTTAAGGCAGATATTCTACAATCACAATAGGCTCAAAGATATTCTGCAATTTCATAATCTGTTCTACATTTTGTTAGCACATTGTATTTGCCACAGTGGGTGAGTTAAAAATGCACCTGCACAGTTTGATGTTTATGAAAATGGCAATTATGATGATGTACCATTGAAATAAAACTTGGCTGCATA
>PVJN01023382.1:0-32362 GCA_004026805.1 Lasiurus borealis | reverse complement strand
TTTATTAAACATGCTTCAGTTTTTTCATGGACCTAATTTTTATACCAAATGTCAATAAAAACAAACTCATTCCATATATTTGATGTTACGGAGGAGTAAAAATTCAGGAACTAGGCCTCAAACTCAAATGTTAGGCATTTGAGTTTAAGGGGGCATTGAGAATTATGGACCAAGTTCAAGTCACATCACTGTCTTGCTGCACTGTTCTTCTCACTAGCGAGTGAATGCGGGTGTCCCCACCCTCAGGCCTGCACAGGACAGAGGCCTGCACCTCGAGAGTTTTCTGCGCGTCGCATAGCTCGGGTGACTGCGTGAGCAGCTGTTGAGAAAGGTATGGCCCTCCTTTTTGTGGTCTCTCTCAGTGGCGACATTTAGTTTAAACCCTGGGGAAAAGGGGACTCAGTGCCCTTGAAATTTAGGGCTGACAATATAATCTGGTAGGTTTGGAGAAAATGTAACTAGAAATAAATAGGCTACAAGTAAAAATAACTGACATTTCATTTTCATTCTAGCTGTATTTACAGCTTGCTTTCAGTCATTTGTTCTGTTACACCTATACTCTGTTTACATCCTTCTTAAAACAGGATCATAAAAAGTGACTTTTCACATGAGGGAGAAGGTAATGATGAAGCTTCACTTGAATTTTTTTTTTTTTCCAGAAAAGGTATTTAAACAAAGCTGATCAAATTCCCAGAGCGTTTTATTGATGGCCTAAGTTTGAAACTATTTCAAATACATGGTTTCATACTTTGTGCTCTTAAAAGTATTTTTCATGCCATGATTATTTTAAAAACATTGAATTGACTATCACAAAACTGATGAAGTCAGCCTGTGTACATTGATATCCATTTCATAGGCGAATACAAAGAAATGTGCCTTGCCTGGAAGACCATGTAATTTAGTACCACAGTGGATCTCTCTCCCAGACCTCATTTTAAAAGCACCGCTGTAACAGCTATGTAGAGGTTTGAGGAGTGGGGTTTCATTGCATTTCTCCATATGAATGATTAATGAATGATTGTTTTAACCATGTTTTACCTGCCACGGTTCATGGAAAACAGGAAAAGAAAACGAGCCAAATGCATCTCCCCCTTCTTCCCGTATCATCCCATTAGCATTTGTTGTTACTATTGTTAACTCGTAACCATGCATTCACTGTATCTACACAATAACACAAGTGGTTAAGTCACTTGTTAGGTTGTTGCCAATTAAACCATCAGATGTTGACAGGGTTTTACTGATGACCTGTTTACTTGTAGATTCTGTACTCGTTTTAGCTTTGATTATCCCATTCTACAATGTCCATCACCTTCAAAATGGATATGTCCTATATAATAAAAGGCTAATATGCAGATTGTCCCCTTGACAGGGAGTTCAAGCAGGGGGCAGGGCTGGCTGGCCAACTGCCATGGCCCCTCCCCCCAGCGGGCCCCAGCCAATCAGCCCCAATCAGGAGCAGGCTGGCTGGCCAGACCCCTCCTGTGCACAAATTCATGCACCGGGCCTCTAGTGAGCTTAATAAGCCCCAGCAATTCCACTGCTAGTATACACCCAAGAGAATGAAAAACAGCGTAATAGCCCCAAGTTCCAAAAAATCTAAATGCCCATCACGTGATGAACACGTGTGGTGTATCCATACAATGAAGTATTACCTGGCCATAAAAAGGAATGAAGCCCCGATACATGCTTCCTCATGGGCGAACCCTGAAAACATTATGCCAAGAGAAAGAAGCCAGACATAGAAGGCCACAGAGTGTATAATTCCATTTATATGAAAGTCCAAAACAGGCAAGTCCACAAAGACGAAGTAGCTTAGTGTTTGCCGGGGCCGGGAGGAGAAAAGGCGAGGAGGGATTGCTACGGGTTATGGGTTCTTTGAGGGGATGATCAGCGGTGATGATTGCACAACTCTGAAAATTTACTAAAAACAATCAACCTTAAGAGGGTAAATTTTATGAAATGTGAATTATATCTCAATAATGTCATTTAGAAAAAGTCAACATGATTTCCTATTTCTCACTTGCTGGAGGTGAAAGGGGCAGGAAAGAAAGGGATATTGTATTTGGTCTAAGAGAATCTGAGAATCTTGATACTAAGTATTACTGATCTATATAATGGCTTAGAATAGTTTTATTCACATTGTGATCAATAATGGATTAGCTACTGTATCTGGAGAAAATACAAGTCTAGGTAGCTAAAGTCTGGAAAGGATTACTATAAGCTAGATTTTTTTTAAGAGAGAGTTATCTGTTCTCAGCCATCCGAAAATAAAAACGTACAAGGAACTGACCCATGGGTGGCAACAGGTCTAACAGTGAACATGTTAGACAAAGGTTTACATTACACATTAGTAAAAATTTACAGCACATGGAATCCCAGAACAGTCTTTTATGTTCTAGATCATTCTCTGCCCATCCTAGGCCCTCTCCCAATGGCATGGTTATGGTAAGCTGGCGATGTGCGGTCCCTTCTGAAGCCATCAGAGCTCCGCTAGCACAGGCTATAGGCGGTCACAGGGACAAAGGTACTCTGTCCTCAGCAGCGTGCTCACCGGGGACAGCACTGCACTGGCACCGTGGAATTCCCGGAAATCAAACATCCGTCCGGCCCTTCCTGCTCTGAGCGCCACTTCTGTGCTTGTGCTTTGCAGTGTCTGTTTGCGGCAACCGACTCCGGACCACCTCCTGCCACAGTGACTGTTTGTGTGATTGCTTCAAGAGAGACCACCAAGCTCCTCGCACTGTGTTCACAGGAAAAATGGCAGGTAACTGTCAGTTTTCAAGGTCTTTGGCTAAAGCTTCACGGATGAACTGTAAGGTACGCTGGTACAAAAAAGCATCCTTTTTCTTTGGCTTACAGATGTTCAGATGGTTCACATCCACAGGAATTAGATCTCCAATGCCCAAATCTGAAGAAAAGAAAAATGTGAACAAAATCTAAGTAAAAGCGTAAGCGTCTCCCCTATCATATTGAAAGAGGCCACATTTGCGGTTCTAAATGTTCACTTGGTGTGACAGGGACTTTTAAAAGATAAAGGGTCTTTAGCTAAGTTGCACTGTGGCTAAACTCTATTTGATTAATCATGCCTGAATGGATTCTCAGCAGGTATAATTATAATTTATGCATTTCATAAATTCATTTGTATACTTCCTCTTTTAGTAGTGAAGAGAGCCTGATTACTGTACTTACTGAAACCTCCATACCTTTAGTTGATCTTTTTTAAGGTTTCTGCTTGCAGTTATAAGTCTTTTAAATGAAATGCCCCTTCCAGTCTAGCTAATAGAAGGGTTTGGTGTTTTTACCTTAATGCAACAGAGTTCACTGTTGATGGCTGAGAGTTAGCCAATTAACCTTTGCCATCTAATCAACTAAATGAAGAGTGGGGAGTGGTGATACCAAGATTATGTGTTTGCGGAGAAACGTCAATCTCTGGCAGAAAAGAATAACAGGATTGGAATCTGGAGCTCCCTAACATTGAGAAACTAATATAAAAGTTGGCGTTTATCGTTAAATGCCAGGTGTCGCCAACTAGGGGTCTAATGCCCACAAGGCCCTCCCGAGGCAGTACCTGCCGAGTCCACAGGCACCACGTGGAGTTTGATCATGCTCCCGATGGAGGTCGGGAGCGTCTCGACGAAGTTCAGCACCTGGAAGTTTCTGTCTTTGGCAAACTCCAGAAAGTCATCCTGCAGTGCCTTAAGCGCAGGAGAGTCTGTGAAATGACAGAGAATAAGACTGTGACAGGTTCTGTGTATCCAATTCACGGTAAAATGCACTGACCCTCCAAACTGAGAGGGAAAATCAGGGTTCTCATTTGGATGGTGGCTCGTTTGCTGTCTCTACCTCCTGAAGCTGAGAGTAGAGGGCTAAACGCAAAAATGAGCGGCCAGTTTTGGGGAGAGAGCTCCCACATTACTGCCGACAGGAAGCAGCCCTCAGTGTGTGGGACTCGGGGTCCCCCCGTGTGCTGGCTGGCACCCCACCCCCACCTACAGCACAGCCTTCCGTACCAAAGCCTGTCTAGAGCTGAATCCCTCTGCCTCAGTATGAAAGGACTACTGTGAAAGCTGGCAACCTAAACTCAGACCCGAGGAGCGAACCAAAAACCGGACTGGGGAGAGACAGAGTGGAACCTAAACCCCCACTCATCTGTCTCTTTAGAATGGTTTCAAAAGATAATGGCTCAAGGAACAAGAAATAGCTTATGCAAATAAAATTTGACTGCAACAATAAAATTCAACGAAAGGTTCAGGAGATAAAGTAACACTCTCTTTGCATAAAGGTGGGAGAAAACAGGAATAACGAAGACATCTGGCGCATTAAGCTCAAGCCACGTTCTGACCCACAGGTCCTCCGGAGAAAAGGAAACCACTTGCTAATGAAAGCAAACGCAGGGCGGGCAAAAGGAGGTTGACAGCTGTGACTCTGCAAAGCACAGAGTTTATGCTTGTATTATCATCTGTTAGTTTCCATAGGAACAGCTGTAAACCTGCGTTTGCCCTGCCCTGTATATCATGCTTTACAGCTGATATGGTGAAAATCTGATGATTTTCCAAATTTATGGAAAAAAGCAATTGGTAATTTGGAATTATACTTAAAACATTATATAATTTAAAATTTTAAATATTTCACATAGTATTAAAATTGTTGTATTTGAACAAATAATGGCTTATGACAAAAAGGGGAAATACCAAAGAAAAGCCAGACGCAAACTAAACGTTTTCCGTGAGTCTAAACACAATTCATACACAAATAGGAAACCGAGATGATCCAGTCAGGTTAGAAACTGTCTTTTTCTCCCTCCCCAGGTAACTGGTGTCGGTACAATCGCAGTTTCCCTCCGGACACAGATCGGTGTTACCCTTGCTGAGCTCCTTGACTTCCAGGGAGGGGAAGAGCAGGTAGCGCACGTTGACGGAGTAGTCGGCCAGGTGGGAGCCGTGGTGCGGGACGCTGTAGAAAATGATGCCGCGGGTGTTGTCTATGACGGTGCTCATCTCTGGGTTCTGAGATGCTTCCAGCAGCATCTTCTTGACCAGAAGACCTGGCCGTGGGGAGACAGAGAAGGCAGAAGCTGTTTCCTCCCCTCCACTGCTCTTACAACCGAAATACGCAAAACGAGATACAGAGCAGCTTTCTTTAAAAGTTTAACAATCTCTGTAGTCTATACACAGGGCCTTAAAATATCCACACTGGATAATGCTCCCTGTCCTCTGGATCAGACTCTCACCTACAAACAAGATTCTAGAACAGCGGTTCTCAACCTGTGGGTTGCGACCCCTTTGGGGGTTGAATGACCCTTTCCCAGGGGTCACCTAAGACCATGGGAAAATGCAGATATTTACATCACGATGCATCACAGTAGCAAAATGTCATGGTTGGGGGTCACCACCACATGAAGAACTGTATGCAAGGGTCGCGAGCTTAGGAAGGTTGAGAACCACTGTTCTAGAAGCTCATTTGTATCCCAGGCCACACTGTCCACAGAGGTGTATCAGGTCTATGTTACGTGTCCATCAATGAAGTGAAGATGCAGCTGCCAGTCTCCCCATCCTGCCCACAGCAGCCCCCCAAGCCCACCCGTTAGGACAGTACTCATATTCCAAAGCGCACAGTCCACGAAGCCGACTCTGTGGGCAAAACAAGCTTCTGTGGGAAATGCACCCGGAGCAGGAATGAAACACGAGGCACAAAGGCGGCACTGCCCTCCTCCACCGAACGCTGCACTGGGCGCCCGCGCAGCTTGGCAGGGGCACCAGCCGCAGTGCGGAAAGGCCTCTGCGAGGCGGGCGGCAGGTCTGGAACTGGCCTGGGGACAGGGCTGGGAGGAGACATCACGAAGCAACTGAGCAGGAGGAACCGGAAGGCGGGCACCTGCAGGCCGGGTGGGCAGGCACGAAGGGGCTGTGGCTGTGGCTGTGGCACTAGAACAGTCATGGACTCTCAGTGGTGGGGGTGCAGGAAAGAAAGGGGAGCCCTGGGACCCGCCAGGAACAGTCAGGCATCAGGTCTGTAGACGCCGGGACTGCTTCTGATGTTTATTCATCCCCTTTACAGGACAGCAGTAAGCTGGCAACCTCACAGCCCTTTCACATGGTCTGTCACTAGCTGTCCCTTCCTGACAAAGGTCTCACACAGGAGGAGAGGAGTCATTGAGAAACGGCTTGCTGTACACGAACACTGATTCGGGGGGAAGGGAGCGGCAGTCACTCAGGCAGCCTGCGCGGCCGACAGTGCCCTCACAACGCTCACTTACCCCCCATGCTGTGTGACACCCACACCATCGGCCTGTCCCCGACACCGGCGGCTCGGAGTTTCTGTAGCAGCTCGTTGCTCCTGAATGCAATGGACTTCCTGACCAAAATGAACACAGCAGGCATGACACGAGGCTGCTGATCGCCACAAGTTTGCTTCCGGTTTTTAAGGCAGGAACCTTTGTTTATGGGACCAAAGCTAGTGCTACATCTGGAGCAGAAACACCCCGCTTCTCTCCGCTCACCTTCTGCAGTCGCTCATTCCGTTTCTAACTTAGTCACGCGGCATGGTTGAGAGTAGCTCAGCCCAGAACCAGCCCTTCATGTACTAAACAAGCACTGTTTGAGCATCTACTCCGAGTCTGGCAATTGTCACAGGTCAAAGGTCAGTCCCACCCAACTGCCCCAGCACTCAGGACATGGGTCTTTTCTCCTGAGTGGCCTCTCGTGATTCGCCTACATGAAGGCGGCTGTCATTGTACTGAGTCGCCATGTATTGAGGCTGAAAACATGATTTTAGTTTGTTACTTTAGAAATAGCAGGAAGTTAGCATGAGAGCATTCAAAGTAAGTAATTTTCAAAACGGGAATGTAAAACTGTCTGGTTTTGACTCACACTGTACACTGTGGAGCCCTTTCTGCAGAAGGCAGGCTTGTCAGAGTCCTGTCTCCCCGCCCTCAGCACCGTTTTGGGGACCTGGGTGGGGGCCATTCAGAACCCCAAGACTCAGACTGAGTCTCCCAATGTGTAGACCAAGCTCTCCAGACAAGTAATGACTAGTCTAAGGTCACACCGTGAGTCAGAGGTAGCCTGGCGACCGCCTAGGTCCAGGCCTAAGTCCTGTGCCTCCCTGTGCATGCAATTTCACAGTGACCTGCAAGGGACCTCAGGGGCCTCTCTAGCTCAGCATCGTGTTCTTTGCTTCCTCTGGCCAGCATGACGGGACACACAGGCAAAGGCCCCGCGTGTACGTCAGGATAAAGGATGCTTTGCTCTGGGGTCCGTGGTCCTTCTAGAACAGCCGTAAGCGGACCACGTTAGGAGCCTGACACTGACACCCTAAGCCTATTGTTCATTTAAGTCTGGCTAACGCCTCGAGGAGAGAGGAAAAAAGGCTCGTTTTTCATAAGAAAATAGCGTCTCCCGCCCTGAGGGCCACCTGTGGCCTGGCCCTCGCCATTCCAAAGCCTCCGTTACCTTTCTGTGGGGCACCTCGCTCGCCAGTCGCTAAGGCTGGTGTCGTACTCCACAGATATGATTCGGAGAGCAGGACAGTCTCTTGCCAGCCACGTCTACGTACAAGAAAAGGTGCAAAGAACACAGATGACTGTCCACGGCCCCCATCATTTCCTAGTAAGTGAAATCCGTAACTAAAGGGCTCCTGCAACATGGACTGAAGATGGCACCGACCAGACAAAAAGGCCAGCATCCTCTCTCCCCGTGTCGCTGCTCACAGGTGGCATCAGGCCAGGAGGTGTCCAGAGGATACTCTGCTTTAATCTGCTGCAGCCAGAGGCAAGGCCTGGTTCTGAGTCTGGATCAAACTGGCTTTTTGAAACATTTCACAGAAAGCTACGACCTCCGGGCAGAGAGTATGGTCTGATGGTTAGAGACTCGGCCTGAGCACTAACAGTCCCAGTTCTGTCTCTGTGGACCAGGCTCTGTCATCCCCACACCCAATGTCACCACCGAGTGAAAGCCACGCCTCTGCTGACCAGCCTCTGGTGAAGGGAGGGGGAACTCTCCACGTGCTTCCAGCCCCGATGTCACTGAGCGTCAGTACTTCCACTCAGGACTGCATCTCGGGTTAAGGCTCTTTGGAAGAAACAATGTCAGAGAAATCCAAAGTAGAATTACTCCTTCAAAGTTTATTTTACCATTAAAATCATAGAATTAGCTAACTACCCTGCATGTAATGCCTTATTTGTTGTATTATATATATATTTTTTAATGTATTTTTATTGATTTCTGAGAGGAAGGGGGAGAGTGATAGAAACATCAATGATAAGAGAGAATCATTGATTGGCTGCCTCCTGCATGCCCCCTATTGGGGATTGAGCCTGCAAACCGGGAATGTGCCCTTGACCAGAATTAAACCTGGGACCTTTCAGTCTGCAAGCCAATGCTCTATCCACTGAGCCAAACCAGATAGGGCTGTATTATATTTTTAATTGAAGTAAATGATTATTGGCCCTTGTCCCTGTTTTTTTGTTTGTTTGTTTTTTTGTAACTTATTGGGATATTCTTTTAGAATCACAGACTGTACACAAATCACACCAGGTGATAAGCCTGCTCTTCCTGTAACATACCACAGGGAAAGAAGCACCACATACAAAAAAGTCCCAGTGAAAACAGAAAAGCAAGTCACAGTGAGGCTCCGACAGGCCGCGACACGCAGAGTGTGGGGACAAAGTGGCCACCGGAGCGAGCGCGCACTTACCTTGGGCCAGCATGTCGTGTACCTGGTTTCATCCCCTGAAACCTTTTCGGTGAGAGCCGGGTCCTGCTGGCGCCACGTCTTGAACGCTGCTCCCATAAGGCCGTGAATAAAAAGGACATCTGCTTTAATGGGCTGACTAACGGGAGAGAGTTTTAAAAAGAAGCAGAATGACACATTACTGTTTTGGTGAGGACCTACAGAGCGCACTGTGGGTGGCGCTTAGCAGGGTTACAGACACAGATAAAAATGAAGGCAAGTTCTAAGAGCACACGTTTGCCGAAGATCCTACAAGGAGTTCTGGCAAAGCCATGCACTGCTGTGCCCGCTGCTCTATAGAAACGGGGCCATCTAGCCAGGCGGACCAACTAAAACCAGTTGTAGCCAGTCAAGTGGTGAGAGAAGTGACACAAGTCAGACTGCCCTACAAGAGCTCCAGAGACTGTCCCACAAATCAGTAAGCATTTAAATATTAAATAAGAATGTGCTAGAGTAGTTTCAAAGTCAGTGCGTATAAAAGGCATTTTCAAAAATTTATCAAGGATAATGTTTATCAGAAATAGAGCGAATATTGATTTTAGAGAAGAAGGGAAAGGGGGGGGGGGATATGGATGTCAGAGGGAACCATCCATCGGCTGCCTCCTGCATAACCCTCCTGAGGAGCGAGCCTGCAACCTGGGCCTGTGCCCTGACCGGGAACAGAACGGTGAACTTTCAGGTCATGGGATGACACTCAACCAACTGAGCCACTCCAGCCGGCTGCTAATGCCATTTTAAAGAAATATTCTTCCTTTGGATATGACATTTAAAATATGTAGATAGTATATTACTTACATCTCTTTACAGGGCACACACAACTCTGCCACACACAAGTACCATAGTATTTTACTTAACAAATTGGAATGAAGTAGGCAATCCATTTTTCAAATTAAAAGAGAGTTTTTGCTCTTTTCTGAGTTAATATTTTAAAGTGGCTGGCAAAACTCAAGAAATATGTAACTTTTCATTGTGGTCCTTTCTGTCAGTCACACAACTGGCAAAGGCGCCAGAATGACCTTGAGGAGGAGTGGGAGCCAGATTCATTACGACTTACTGCTCCCAGCACCTGCGTTTAAACCGGCATCAGCTTCCTGCAGTCCCTGGAGGCCTAGGCCCAGGCTAATCTGGTTGCCGGATATAAATAATAATGTCCTAGCTCCTTCCATCCAGAACAACCTGTACAATCCGGATCAGTGACTGAATCTGCGTGGAGAGTGCTCTGAGAAGAAACACGTGCGCACAGTTTAAGTGCGACCTGTAAGGCAGGGTGAAGGCCGCCTTCCGGAACGCGAGCCTTCGATGTGAAATCACCCTGACAACCGTGCAGCCTGCGATGCTTCTGAGGTGAGGAGGACACACTTTCCGTATACAGTGGTACCTCGAGATACGAGTGCCCTAACATAGGAGATTTTTGAGATACGAGCTGTCGAGCGAGCGATGTTTGCTTTGAAATACGAGCAACAGTTGAGATAGGAGTCATCGCGCGGATCGGCCGGCTGCACACGACCCATCAGTTTACCACGACTTGAGCGTCTCATAGTTTCCCACGCCTCAAGGTTACGGGACGAATTAAACTCCTATCTAGAGGTACCACTCGTATCTCGAGGTACCACTGTATGCAGTGTGTGGCTTTGGTACCACTGTATACAGTGTGTGGCTTTCTTACCTGTAAGGTATTTATTTCGCTTCTCTAAATTGTGCAGAAATAGATGAAAACAGGAAGCTCTGTGGGCCTCCCATCCCCCAGGGACAGGGGACACGGCTCTCACCTCGTGCGACACTGGGGGTGAAGCACGTACACGCCGTCCTGGTACTTCTCTCGCACCGTCTCCCGGTCCAGGTTGGCCAGGGTGCGGGCGGCGTGGGAGGCCTCCACGATGTGGTGAGACTTCAGCGCTTCCGCCAGCAGCGAGACCCAGCCTGGAGGAGAGAGAGCCTCCTGGATCGCCGCCACCCGTCTCGGCGGTGCGGAGGTTGCAGGCGGAAAAAGATGGCGTCTATCGGGCATCGGGGAAGGGGCACGTAGAAAGAAGCCCATGCCCCCGCCCACCGAGCTCCCAGCTGACAGCCAGTACCAACTGGCAAGCCTGCGAGCAAGTGAGCGTGAGAGGGCACCCGCCGCCCACAGCGAGCTGCCCAATGGATGCCGCGTGAGGCAGGCTAAGCTTTCCCTCCCCGCCCTGCCCTCATTTCAGATTTCTGAGCTAAATACTAACTGCTGTTTTCACAGTGAGCTCCGGGGAGGCTGATACATAGTAAATATAATTGAAACGAGGAAAAGGTTAAAATCAGTGATCTAAGTTTGAACTTAAGAACCTATAAAAAAAGAAACACGTAAAATTTATTTATAAGTGGTCCTTGACAGAGTGTTCTGGTCCCTCTTCTGATCAAAAGGCACTCTTAAATGTAAATTCTTTATTTCTAATATATGTAAATGTAAGAGCATATGCATGTACAGTTGGCCCTGAACAACCAGGAGGTCAGGGGCACTGGCCCCACCAGCCCGTGCCGTTGAAAACCTTCCCATCGTTTTAGACTCTACAGACACTTAGGTTGCCTGAGAAGCTGCCAGGAATTGGTTGTGAGGCCCCTCGGATACCAAAACCCACGGATGCTCACGTCCCTGTGAAACTGGCGTAGATCAACGCAGCCAGTCAGCTCTCGCGTCTCGGACTCCCAATGGTGGATGTAAAATAGTGCAGGTATTGCCGAAGCCGGTTTGGCTCAATGGATAGAGCGTCGGCTTGCGGACTGAAGGGTCCCAGGTTCGGTTCTGGTCAGGGGCACCTTCGTTGGTTGCGGGCACATTCCCACTGTGGGGTGTGCGGGAGGCAGCTGACCGATGTCTCTTTCTCATGGATGTTTCTGGCTTTCTCTCTCTCTCCCTTCCTCTCTGTGAAAAATCAATAAAATATATTTAAAAATAAAAAAGTGCAGGTATTTATTGAAAAAATCCACATATAAGTGGACTCGCATATTTCAGACCTGTGTTCAAGAGTCAACTGTACGTGTGCAGATATGTATATAGGTATGTATATATATGTATGTGTGTTTTCATCACAGCTTTTTCCACTGAAAAGGTCAAGAATAAAGACACCCCAGAAGCAATAAGCACACATAGCATCCAGATCTTGGTCTATAATAATCATTCATATCAAAGATATAAACATGTAGGCGGTCATCAGCAAAAATTGCTCTCGTGTGACGGCCACACACTGATTATCTTAGGTGTCGATTATCCAAATAACTAAGCAATTCCTTGCCCCTACACTAAAACGACATGCTTTAGGACTGATAACGTGCCCTAAGCACCTTCAGTCCGCTGGAAAAAATGAATGTATCATGAGGGATGGAGTAGGAAGACAAAGAAGTGGATCCAAATCCTCAGCATGACGCTGTTACCTGAGTGAACTATAGTTGAATGAAGATGCTCGTTCAAAGCCATATTTCCAATGATGCGTATTATATTTCTCTGTACCTTCGGGCAGTCCTTGTGAAGTTGGTACAGCCTCTGAAGTAGTTGCAAGCCTCCGTTTGCTTCGATTTTATCGCAGTGTGTGGGTATCTGGCAAAAATGAATGAAAGCCACTTTACGTTGTAACATTCGCTAAGCAACACAGCCAGGCGGCCCTGCTCAAGGACAGAGACCCTGAGAGACCACCCCACCTCTCACCTCCGCTTACTTCACACACAGACCCCTGTCCACGTGGGAAGTGCTTCAAAATCACTGAAAATCCAAGTGCTCTCACCAGGATTTCGGAAATTATTGTTATTACAGTTCTATTTAGCTCTTGGTCAGAAATAGCCTACCGGCATCATTATTACAGAACTGTTTCAATTTCTGGTGATTAATTGGCTTAAAACTACTTAGAATCACAGCTATTGGGATTGTCTGAGCTCAGGAGTCAGAATTGTTTAAAGAGAATGATGTAGTACAAATAGAAAGAAAGGGGAATACGAATTTTTAAGAGAGGAAAGAGATGAGCCAAGACCAAAGGAAATACCTATACCAAGTTAAGGTGACATTAACGACCAGGACGTCATTATGGTTTGCTGGCATGCCTGCCTCTTTCCCTGTCTAGTTGTATTCGCTAATGTGACACCATGTCACTTACATTTTCATTCTCTAAATTTTTATTAAATTTTATCACATTTTACACGCATTTAAAATATGCCTTTTAGACATCTCTAGGTTGTGATGTGTAATAGCCTGAGAGGGTTCTGGAAAGGTTACTATACTCCATGCGCTGCATCTTCTGCTTCAGATGTAGACTAAATCACACAAACTCCAGCTCAGTGTCCCCATTCCCTTCGGCAGTCCGACATTTTCCTAACTCTGCTCTGTCCTTGGTCCTGATTCCACAGGCGGGAACGAGGCCTAGAAAGCCGCGTCCTGAACCACGTCCGATGTTCCCAACATGAACTGGGAGAGTATAGGATGTGTCAGATGATGCTCCTCACCACGTGGATGACCAGAAGCACCAGCAGCAGCCTCGCTGGGGATGCTGGGACACATGTCCGGACTCCACCCACATCAGGAAATGAAAATTGCCACGGGTGAGCAGAACATGTGTGTTTTGAACACGAGAGTAATTTTTACGCACTGATGTTTGAGCACCATGAAGTTTGCTATTTTTTCTTTTTAAAATCAAACTGTAATCATGATAGGAAGGTTGTCGTAAAGCCATGACGTTTGACCGTCACTGACATATGCGATGGTTAAAATTTGGTTGTTCAAGTGCTTTTTTTTCTATCTGGACACATGTTGGACAGGCATTTTAATGGAAATAAACTATGTGATAATATTACTTATAAAAATGATCTGAGGAAGGTAATAAAAGACAGTATAACTCAAAGACAAATGCCGTATTAGACAACGCATTGCCTTTTTCAAGTGCAAGAAAGATTACATCCATTTTGGACATATGTAGCAGGAATGAAATTCATGTACTGCTGCTAAAACATATTAGTAATTTGAACAAATGAATGGGGGAAAGCAGAAATTTTAAAACAAGCAAAAAGCTTTTTTTTCTTTTATAATGAATGAGGATAATTTCCCTTAATAAACGTGTAATTTTTTCAATGTGACCATGGTGATGAACCACATGTGAAAATGGACGTTACCTCAGAATGCTTTACTAACGCTTCCAAACAGAACATTTCCACCGTCACTGAAGGGACTTCTCCGAAGCTCTCAGCATAAGGGAGTCCATTTCCTCCAAAACACCACAGGCCACCCTGAAAGGAAGATAATTAAAACTTTTACTGAAAACATGACTAACATTTTTTAACAAAAAATAAATAAATAAAAATAAAGTCTCTATATTACATACAGTATTAGAAAGGATTAATATGTAGGTCTCTAAATATTATGGGAACCTTAGCTATGCAAACTGTTGCTTACTAAAATAGAAAGATGGAATTATTCCTAGATGAGAGCCATCTTTTTATTAAATATATTTTTATTGGTTTTAGAGAGGAACAGAGAGGGAGGAGAGATAGAAACATCAATGATGAGAGAGAATAAATGATCAGCTGCCTCCTGCATGCCTCACACTGGGGTCAGCCCACAACCGGGGCATGTGCCCTGAAAAGGAATCGAACCTTGACCTCCTAGTTCACAGGCTGACACTCAACCACTGGGCCACACTACCGACACAAGACCCTGGAAAGAGTGGAAACGGCCGAAACCGGTTTGGCTCAGTGGATAGAGCATCGGCCTATGAACTGAAAGGTCCCAGGTTCGATTCCAGTCAAGGACATGTATCTTGGTTTCAGCCACATCCCCAGTAGGGGGCGTACAGGAGGTGGCTCATTGATGTCTCTCATCGATGTTTCTAACTATCCCTCTCCCTTCCTCTCTGTAAAAAATCGGTAAAAATATATTTTTAAAAATAAATAAATAAATAAAAAGAGTGGAGACGCAGACATATTCACAGAACGAGCAGCTGAGCTAACCTTCTGAGCCGCCAGACTCTGACTGCTCTCACTCAGCGCCAGAGAGGTGAAGTACTGGATGCACTCATCCAGCTCCGTCTGCGGCAAAGACGCCAGCAAGCACCTGAGCTCCTCTTCAATGGAAGAGTCCTGGAGTAAAAGGAAAATAATTCTCCGTAACCAAGCTCAACAACCGAACACACAAAAAGTACAGAGAAAGCCAAACAAGCAACAAACAAACAGAAACACACAGAGATAAATTAGCGCTTTCAGTTTAAACAGATCATTTAATTGTGAATGCTTTGCTTTCACATCTGCTACCCAATCTGAAGATCTCTGGCCAAGCACAGCTCTACGTTTCACCTCGTGGGCTACTTCACTTCCGGACTCAAATGATTATTACCCTTTCTAACTCCAGCTGGCTTTTAAAATCCAGAACTCATTACTCTCTGATTTTCCTTAACAACTTACACTCAGTATTTATTACCGTTTTTCTATTCTTCAAAAGCTGGTAGCAGCTTTTCAGATTTGTCCTTTTCTAGTCTAGGAAAGGTACGCAACATGCCCAAACATCTGGGCTGCTGGCTAACAGCTGGCATCTCCCTGTATCAGACCTCAGTACTCTATGCAGTGGTTCTCCAGCTGTGCCTGGCACTTCAGGAAACATTCCCCAATACCTGCCAACGGTTTTGGTTGTCACAACTTAGAGTTGCTGCTGGAATCTAATGAGAAGAGGCCAGGAAGCTGTTAGACACCCTATAATGCATAACACATCCTCCAGGAAAAATAATTATTTGGCCAAATATGTCCATAGCGTTGAAGCTGAGAAAAACTCATCTAAAAGCAAGCTTAGGTCAAGGGACCAATTCATGGTGCTGATGTACTATGAAGTTATCCTCTGGTGTAAGAGACCCCCAATACCCTAACGGGGAAAATACCAGAGAAACGGCATCTCCTAAGGAATCAAGAAATCTTTGTAGGAAAACTAGTTTCAGGTCGACATTGTTTACTTGCTTGTAAAAAGTAGCCAACGAACTACTTTTTGGATGTTTATTATATACCCAAAATGAAGACTATAAACAAGTTTTCACTCGCTGTATTATTTTATTTACTTACTTCATCTAAAGCTGGTATAGGAGGCGGAGGGAGGAAGAAGCGAAGATCACTCTCCTGGCTTCGCGCCAAACCAATCCGCGTTCTCGGATCGCAGGCTTGAGCGATCGTCCTGTACTGGTAATCTATTGAGAGAGCAGGCCGTTAGCTCCCAGACTGGGAAGAGTTTCCAGGATTACATGGACAAACTACTGAAAGCACTCTAGTTTTTAAATTACAAGGTTATATGTCACAGTATTTTTCCACAACTACAACATCAATAAGCTAAATACCCATCATTTCCATATCTGATCTCACAGTTCTCCTCCACATACGTCTGGGTATGTCAGGGTCTAACTAACATTTTTGAAAAGAGGTACTTCAAATGTGAAAGCTACTAGGTGAGAACCAATTTAAAAATAATTGCCATTATTATATGTATGTATGACTGGTAATTCAGAGATATTTGGAAATAATTTTTAAAAATCATTTACAGTTCTCTTTAAAAATAATTCGAGCTTTCAAAAACTGTTTGGATTGCTACTCCACAACCTGCAATTGCGGTTATTGTTCTGGTAACAGTATGATCCCTGCATTTAGGCCTATTGTTCTGTAACAGTATGATACCTGCATTCCATGATGTCCATGTGGAGCAGGGTGTGGAACCTTTTTCCTGCCCAGGGCCATGTGGATATTTAGAACATCACTTGTGGGTCATACAAAATTATCAACTTAAAATGACTTGCTATGTTTGGTCAAACATTTCATTAACTCACCTAATGCCTTGGCAGGGCCAGACCCAATGATTTCGTGGGCCTTCAGACGGCCCCCAGACTGGACATTCCCCAGCCCTGGTGTAGTGCACGAGTACTTTATCTTAGCCTGTCTGATCCACCGCTCCACTCGTTATCCACTGTGCTACAGACTGAATATTTGTGTCCCCGCACATCCATATGTTGAGACCTAATCCCCAGTGTCATGGCATCTGGAGAAAGGGCTTTTGGGGGTGATAGGTCATGATGAAATTAGTGCTGAGAGCTGCCAGGTCCCTTCTGCGAGGTCGGACCCAAAGAAGAGATGGCCAGCTGTGAACCAGGAAGCAGGCCTCTCAGACACACAACCCTGCCGACACCTGCTCCTGGGCTCCCAGCCTCCAGTACTGAGAAATACATTTCTTTCGTAGTGTGGTTTCTGTTATAGTGGCCCAAACAGACTAAGAAACGTATAGAAGCGAAACCCAACCACTGAAGCAGACACGCTGCTTCATGATGGCAGTTTATAATCTGGTGAGTTCTTCAAGATCATGTGGGGAACTTTTCAAAATACACATGCAGCTCCGACCCTGACTGTTCTGACAGCAAGTCTGAGCTGGAGTGTCAAGCAGGCAGATTGTGAAAAAGATTTTTATTCTAAGTCTCCACTAACGTTATGAAATAAGTTTATATTTCCATTATAAATTATTCCAATTACAGCCACCAATCAATCAACTGATTAACTAGTATGGAGGCAGAGATCTTATTCTGAGACTTCTTGGAGAACATATTTCTTCTATTTGTTTACCCATTTTTATGAGATGATGTTACTCAAAGTGTACGTTAATCTCTAGTAGGATGTGAGCTCTTGCTGAATAGGTTCACTGCAAAACTTGGGGGTTTTAAATAGAAATAAATATTTTAAATACCCCTTGCAATGATATATACTCATGAATGAGATACATTTCACTGATTATTAGTATTAGGCCAAGTGGCAAGTGAAAGCAAATATAATGGTGCAGCAAGCAATTAAAATATAGTTCATGAAATAGGAAACACAAGAAAGTGTAATACAACATGAGGCCATAACTATTGGAATGAAGAGTTTCTCTAACCAAATAAAACTTTGTTCTGCTCTCTACACAGAGAGCTGCCTCAGTTTTGAGGCTGTTCTCACCAAACACATCTGGTTACCTGGCCTTGGGTTTGTATGGGAGTTTTTTTTTAATTTCTGAAAGTATTTTTAATATGTTTTTGGATTGCCTGAATTATTCCCTTCCTTAAAACCTCATTCCTTCTCTCTCGCACCAGAGTGCAGAACTGGCGAATGGGTGCCGCGCGCTGGGGGCCATTACCGTGCCAGTGGTGGGCCTCCGACATTGCCTGCACAGCCTGCAGCCGGGCCGCCCTGTCGCCCGACCTGCTCCTCTTCAGGAGCAGCCACGCGGCGCACTCATGATCTTCTATGTCGACTGTGCTAAACGTGTCTGCAAAAAGAGAGAAGACGACAATATGAGCAATGTGAATGGCTACAAACATCTCTATCCTCCTATTTATTTATGTATTTATTTATTTATGTTACCGTATTTTCCAGGGGTATAAGACGACTGGGCATATAAGACGACCCCCAACTTTCCCAGTTAAAATATAGAGTGTGGGACATACCCACCCTATAAGATGATACCTGGCATATAAGACGACCCCCGACTTTTGAGAAGATTTTCCTGGGTTAAAAAGTCGTCTTATACGCCGGAAAATATGGGTAATCCTGACCGAGGATATTTTTCCATTGACTTTCAGAGAAAATGGAAGGGAGGAGAGACACAGAGAAACATCAGCATGAGAGAGACATCGATTTGCACACGCCTCTACGGGGGCCTGGGATCGAACCTGTGACTGAGGTATGTGCCCTTGATCAGAATTGAGCCCAGGACCCTTCGGTCTGCAGGACTAAACTCTGTATATGAGCCAAATCAGTTAACGCTCTCCTCCCATTTCTTTGAAGTGGTAATTTATAAATATTTGAAATCTACAATAGGAGAATGAAATCTATTTCCAGGTGTTGGTAATAGCTAATGTAGTTTTTTATTTTGTATTTTTCCTTAAAAAAAACTTTGCATTATAAAAAAATATCAAAAAGTCCTGACCAGAGTGACTCAGTTGGTTGAGCGTCATCCCATGCACCACAAGGTTACAGTTCAATTCCCATTCAGGGCACATACCCAGATTGCAGGTTCAATCCCCAGTTGGGGTACATATGGGAGGCAACTAATCGATGTTTCTCTCTTTGTCTCTCCCTTCCTCTCTCTCTAAAATTAATAAAAAATGTATTTAAAAAAGAAATCAAACATATGGAAGAATTAAAAGATTAATACTCATATGCCTACCACAGCTAGATTTAAAAACTTATTTTGTCATATTTGCTCAATCTATATGCATAGATCCATATATTTTGTCTAAACTATGTAAAAGGAAGTTGTAGGCCTATGACTTTTACCCTGTCATCGTTCATACTGAATCTCCTAAAAATAAGCCTATATTTTCCTATATATAATCACAATGCCACTGTAACACTCAAGAACACACAAAACAATCCTCCAAAATTATCTAAAATCCAGTCTAACTCCATATTCAAATTTCTTCAATTGTTCCAAAAATGTTGAGAGCAGTTTTTGAAACCAGGATTTAAGCCTCTAGTCTCTTTTAATTCTAGAAAGCTTTCCACCTTTTCTTTTTCATGATGTCAACTTTTGAAAGAGATCTGTTCTGTTCTTTTACCTTTGTATGGTAGAGTTGCTGGTTGTGAAATCTACATTTTCGATGCAGTATTCTCATTACAAGAAAGCATGAGATTTCTTAACAAATTTTAAATATTGAAGAGGGTATATTTAGTCTCATTATTTATTTACAAATATCTAACAAAAATACATTCTCAAAGATGGGAGGAAAAAATTGTTCAAGGAATTAAGGCTTAAAATTGAATATAACCCAAGATTTCACTGCTAAAATAAATGTTAGTACATGAAATGGAAAAACATATTGGGTAGATATCGAATGAAGGCTGATGGGATTCCCAGCTAAAGCTCTGATACTTACCAGCAAACGGACCCCGCAGTATCTTGGCTGAGGTTGCCAATATTCTTCTCACTGTTTTGTGAAGCTCTTTTCGCGCCTGGTAAATGAGTCCTAAAGTGTTTACAAATTTAAACGACATCACGTATGTACTCTTAATGCCAAGTTCTAATACTTCAAAGAGAAATATAATTAAACTCCATGTTTGTTCAAAAAGAAAAAATAGTATCTTTGTTTTTACTGTCACCTGATTGAAGCAACAAAAACCATTATGGGAACAGAGTTCTAAATCTCAAAATAAGATTGCTCTCCAAGTCAGGGAAAAGGTAAAAAACAAAACAGAAACAAAAACACTAAACTTAACAAAAATCCTCATAGACAGCATAGGAGTAGCTACATTCAGGAAAATGTCCCTTAAAAATAGTCCCTCTCAAACTAAAATGTGGATATCTAGCTGAGATTAAACTTTATAGGTAAATTACAAGCTACAAAAACGATCTGTGTAATTGAAATTGTAACACCATAAGCTGATATACAGGAAGGTGAAATGATAATACACTCAGCCTGCCCACTTAGGAATCATCATGCACCAGCAGGCATGGCTGTTCTGGCTGACGGTGCCGGAACACACAGCTCCGAGTCAAGTGGGGTGACTCACCGGACTACCCACATCTTGAGGGAACGATACTGCTCTGCTCTCATGTTTCATGTTTACCAAGCAAATGTCTGATTACTAATTAGGTTCCCTGTAACCTAACTATGGAGAAGAGGAATGTTCTGACTAGTGGAAACAGGTTTTCTAGCCTTCAAGACAGGTTTTCCCTCTGTAAGTAAGTTCGTATTCATATTTATGAATCCACCTCTCCAGTTTAGTGTGCAGAGTGAATAAATCCCTTAAATCAGAAACATCTCCAAGTGACAAACACTGAGGCCGGCCTCGGAACTGACGTCTAAGGTGGGAACTCCAAGTTTATCTGAAACAGCTAGCTAGCCTTCACTTCACCCAGTTATGGGAGAACTGCAAACTTGGGCTCCAATTAACTCTTTTAAAAAATATATGTTTTATTGAGTTTTTACAGGGAAAGTAAAAGAGATAGTTAAAACATTGATAAGAGAGAAATACTGATCAGCTGCCTCCTGCTGCATCCTGGGGATGTGCCCGGGTACATGCCCTTGACTGGTATTGAACCCAGGACCCTTCAGTCCGCAGGCCGACGCTCTATCCACTGAGCCAAACCGGCCAGGGCTCCAATTAACTCTTTAGGAACTTGGTTCTCACAGGGTTTGGGGATTCTTAAAGTGAGCTGAACCTACCTTTTTTATACTGTTTTAAATATTCATTTCTAAATTCAATAACTAGCTTCCATTTGTCATAAAAATAGGATTACCATAAAACTTACCATAATTTTCTCTTTTATCTAAAACAACTGTGTGCATACATATATATGACTTCATTTTTTCTCTTTCTACCACTTGAGTATCTAATGTCAAAGCCTTCTTCAGGGCCAGAAGTTCGTATGTAAGAAATAGAGAACTTCTAAAAAAGAAACAAAAAATTCATCTTGAATATATGATCTAAATGTAACACAAGGGTCACTCTTTTATTAAGCTTTAAGTAGTTAACTTAAAATGATAATAGTTAAATTTTCTATCTTTTTTTAATTGGAAAACATAACATATAAGCAATAATGTGCATATTCCATATATTTATATATATATGCAAAGTATATATGTAAAGGTATACACATATTTCAGTTTAACAAATAATAAATAGGTACATTACCATATCCAGGCAAAAAAACAACAACACAACAGAACTTTATACAAGTATCCCAGAAGCCCACAGTGGGTCCCTTCCTGACCCTGACTCTCACTCATGTCCACAGCCAATTACTATTCTGACTTTATTATAACAGAGCCTTGTTTTTCTTCATAGTTTACCTTCTGCGTATGGTCCGTAAACAACAGTTCGGCTGCCTGTGAACCTCACAAGCATGGAATCACACTGCATTTTTTGTTTAGTCCTCTGTGAGATTCCGCCATGTCGCTACACAGATCTAGTTCATGCATTTATACTTTCCTATGGCTGTGATTCATCACTGTATGAATATGCCACAAGTTACTTTCCCATTCTCCCACAGAGGGGCATTTAGGGACTTTGTAGTTTGGGTCTATTACAAACACCACTGCACATCACACCTAGGTGCACTGTACACACGTGTTTGTTCCTGTAGGGTGCCTATCTAAAAGCACAATTACAGGCTTCTGAGAGCATACAGTGGTACCTTGAGATACGAGTGCCCTAACATACAAGATTTTTGAGATACGAGCCGTCGAGCGAGCAATTTTTGCTTTGAAATACGAGCAACATTTGGAATAGGAGTAATCGCACAGATCGGCCAGCTGCACACGACCCACCAGTTTACCACGACTCAAGTGTCTCATAGTTTCCCACGCCTCAAGGTTATGGAATGAATTAAACTCTTATCTCAAGGTACCACTGTATTATGATTCCACTTTACTATATAAGGCCAAACTGTTGTTTTAAAAGATAAGTCAATTTGTACTGGATCACCAACATATGAAAGTTTCTCCTCTCCTAAGTTACACCTAAAGTCAGTTTTGTTTTGTTTTTTAATATATTTTATTGATTTTTTACAGAGAGGAAGGGAGAGAGATAGAGTCAGAAACATCAACTAGCTGCCTCCTGCACAACCCCCACTGGTTATGTGCCCGAAACCTACATACATGCCCTTGACCGGAATCGAACCCTGGACCCTTTAGTCCACAGGCCGACACTCTATCCACTGAGCCAAAGAGGTTTTGGCTAAAGTCAGTTTTTAAATGTCACCTATGATGTTGTTTGTTGTGTATCCTCAAATGAATTTTCCCCCTGAATCAGACTGACTTGCACACTCCCTTGATCCAGCACAAACGCTGCCCTTACTGTAATATTACTGACACCAAGCATCTTCCTGAACTTCCTACCCAAAGCAAGAGCAGTGAACAGAAAGGCCAGATCCTGGCTGCACCAGAGGGAGAGAGACAGGCTGAAAGAACCCTGTTCTCTCTTGGGGATCTATTTGAGCAGCCAAAGAGAGACAATGTATTCAGTATTTTTATCATGTTCCCTTTAAAGACAAAATTTTTTACTAAAAATTGTATGATTAATTTCCATTCTATTCCTAAATATAACTCTGATATAAACAAAGAAACTACTTTACAAAAGAGTACTCACATAGGTTTTGCCCAGAATAAGTCAAAGGGGAAAATCATCTAAATATGTTTTGCCTGACCTTACAATGTCGTGGAGAAATGTATATATTTGGATAAAATGGCAATTATATCTCCTTTATCATTTTAGCATCAAAAGTTGATTTTATATTTATAGACTAGTATTAACAAAAATACTAGAGCAGTATGAGACATACATTTAACATGTCACCCCCCAACCCCATCCCCCAAAAAAGAAAAGAGAATGACAATTTTCAGAAAGAGAGTCTCTCCATCCATTAAGCAAGTGCCTCTAAAATAGCACAGGATGGGAGATGTCAATCAATTGCTTTTCTAAGTCAGCCTCAATTTCCTTTCATAAGAGCTTTATGGTGATTCATAGGATTTCCCAAACTAATTTTGACTATGGTTGATTTTTACCTTCTTCACCCACTTTAGAACCCGAGACCAGATGTGTTTTAGGTGTGTGACAGCGACTTAGCCAGTCCCTGCTCTGCAAGTGTCAGGTGCTCTCCTCGGAGTAACAGTGCTGGGGGCAGGATCCCCATCGTACACTTGGATCAAGAGAAACCAATACTCAGAAGGTAAAGTAGATTCAGAAGAAACCAAGATGGCAGCATAGGTGAACACCTAAGCTGCTGCCTCCCAAAACAATTTCAAAACTACAACTGAAAGACAGAACGGACATCATCCAGAACCACAGGAAAGCTGGCTGAGTGGAAGATCTACAGCTAGAAGGAAAGAGAGGGGCTCATGGAGACTCAGGGAAGCTGCAAAAAACTGAGGTACGGAGACATGCGCGTGGAGAGAGCGGGCGGCGGAGTGCCTGGCTGGCTTCCTCTGGCGGGAGGGAGATGGAGACTCCCAACTGCACTGAACCCCTTATCCTAAAGCACTGAACCCCAGTTTCGGGCGGAGTCTGGATTGTGAAAAGAGAGGAGTGCACGGAATTTAGGGGAGCCGCGAAAGGGCAGAGGTCTGGGGCATGCATACCACTGCACACAGAAGAGGGACTGCTGATTGTGCTTTCTCTAGTGGGCGGGAGAGAGAGCCTCCCAACTGCGCCACTTCTAACTCTATTGAACCCCAGTTTTGGGCGAGACCCTGAGGACTCAGACTTATACGGGCCCCAGAGCACAGAGGAGCCAGAAAGGCAGTGGTCTAGAGGCACGCACGCGCATGTGCAGAGAGACGGTTCCAGCGATTACTGAGAAACACTTGAGACCCAGGGACCGCGTAGGACAGGGCTGACTGGAAGGCAAGGTGGTCTGCTAAGCCCTGAGATTCCACCTCATCCAAGCTCAACAGAGAGGCTTTTGCAGTTTTGCAAGTCTTGTATCATAAGGCTGATTCCAACACAGAAGTTCTCCCAGCATAGTGAAAATGCGGAGACAAAGGAACTGATCACAAACAAAAGAAATGGAGGAAAACAAACGACTGGATATAGACTTCAAAACCACTGTGATAAGGTTTTTCAAGAATTTCCTAGAAAAGATGGATAAATTTAGCAAGACCCAAGAGGAGATGAAAAAGGACCAACCAGAAATTTAAAACTATTATAAAAAATATTATACAAAGACCTAACAGCAGACTAGAGGAAGGCAAGAATCAAGTCAAAAATTTGAAATATAAAGAAGCATAAAACACTGAACTGGAAAAGCAAGAAGAAAAAAGAATCCAAAAATGTGAAGACAGTGTAAGGAGCCTCTGGGACAACTTCAAGCATACTGACATCAGAATTATAGGGGTGCCAGAGGAAGATACTGAAAACCTAATTGAAGAAATGATGATTGAAAAATTCCCCCACCTGGTGAAAGAAATAGACTTACAAGTCCAGGAAGCGCACATAACCCCAAATAAAAGGAATCCAAAGAGGACCACACCAAGACACATCATAATTAAAATGCCAATAGCAAAAGACAAAGAGAGAATATTAAAAGCAGCAAGAGAAAAATAGCTAATTACCTATAAGGGAGCACCCATGCAACTGTCAGCTGATTTCTCAACAGAAACTATGCAAGCCAGACAGGAGTGGCAAGAAATATTCAAAGTGATGAATAGCAAGAACCTACAACCAAGAATACTCTACCCAGCAAAGCTATCATTCAGAATTGAAGAGTCGATAAAGAGCTTCATAGATAAGAAAAAGCTAAAGGAGTTCATCAACACCAAACCAGTAATATATGAAATGATAAAAGGTACTCTTTAAGAAGAAGAAGAAAAAGGTGAAGATAAAAATTGTGAATAACAAATACATATCTATCAACAAGTGAATCTAAAAATTAAGTCAATTAAATATCTGATGAACAGAATAAACTGGTGAATATAATAGAATCAGGAGCATAGAAAGGGAGTGGACTGATCATTCTCAGGGGGAAAGGAATGGGGGCGTTCAGGGGAGAAACTGGACAGAAATCGTACACCTATGGATGAGGACAATGTGGGGGAGGTAAGGGTAGAGGAAGGGGTGGAAGCCGGGTAGAGGGCAGCTATGGGGGGAAAAAGAGAAACAAATGTAATAATCTAAACAATAAAGATTAAAAAAAAAAAAAAGGTAAAGTAACTTGAGCAATATGACACTGATGTGGTACAACCAGTGATTAACAAGGGATAAATCCACCTAATTTCAAGCTCTATACCCTTTCACCCCCCAAGGCTATCTGTAAGTCACTTGCACTGAGATTTCAAATAGTATAATGAAGCCAACTAGTATTTCACAGTTGACACTTACCCTAAAATAAGTGATCCAGTAAGCTTTATTATGTTTCCTTCAAAGGAAAAAAAAAGTCAGTGTGATTAATTTCATTTTAAAAACGACAGAAATTAGGCATATTCAGATAAGAGGTGACTGATATTTTTCCACTGATATAATCAGTTGCTATTAAAATCAGGCTTACTATCCCAGATATAAACTGGGTGTGAAAATATAACCTCCTTTCACACTCACTGTCTCCCCCCTCCATCCCCACCCATCAGCGAGGCCCCAGTGCCCGCCGCGCTGCTGGTGCCGCCAGGCCCAGTGCTCCCACTAACCTCATGTTCTGGGAGCTACCCTCCCTTCGGACTCCGGTTAGCTCCCATCCCATTAAATAAAGGAACGGGGATCATTCCCTTTCACTACTCAGACTACATTGAGGGATTATGGCTGTCTGTTGGGATATAAAAGGACTCTTTCCAAAGTATTTATGTTAAAATTGGTGGTCATAGCCCCATTTTAAATACATGGTACATTCTAAAGCTTATTTGGAAACTTTGAAAACACTTTTATTAATATTTTTAAAAACCATAGTAGAAACACAGGTAGTTGCATATACCGTATTTTCTAGAGTATAAGATGATTGTGCATATAAGATGACCCCCAACTTTTCCAGTTAAAATATAGAGTTTGGGATATACCTGCCCTATAAGATGACACCAGCGTGTAAGACGACCCCCAACTTTTGAGAAGATTTTCCTGGGTTAAAAAGTCGCCTTATACGCTAGAAAATATGGTAAATATAAACCCTTTCATCTTCCTAACACAACCTGATTCCTATCTAAGTCCCAACTCCTCCGCAGCTAGGGATGGCTGTGCACACAGCGGTGCCTTTTAGACAAAGACAGAAGTCTACAGAGATCCCTCCCAAGTAAGAAGACAAAGCCGCATCAGATAGCTTTCGACCGGCTGCCTTCCTGATGTGCAGGGATTGAGCAGTCATCTTGTGGCCATGAAGACAATAAAGAAATGGGGGAGGAAGACAAGAAGATTGCTAAACTGCAATTCCTGCCCTAAATCGTCTCAGTCTTGAGTTCCTGTGAAGAAAAATGAAAACCTTTCTACATAAGCCATGGTAGTCAAGTTTGTGTTACGGGCACTGAACACAGCTGGCATACCAGCTGGTGGTTAGGTGCTGTGGCTCATCCACCCAAGTCTATGTTACCTATGGTATGTGGTTAGCTGCAGAGGTAGCCCTCTGTTCTCAGCTTCAACACAAGCTCCAAGAACACATTTCTCCTCCCTTCTGACGGAAAAGGACTCTCCCCAAGCGACTTCCCGCCTCAGGCAAGGGGAGGGCATTCCTCCCAAACTTAGGGCCTAGCAGTGCAGGCTGGAAGAGGATAATCCAGGAGGCCTGCAGGGAGGAGGTGAAGCTGTGGCACACGGACTCCCAGCCGTCCAGCTCCTCTGGCTGCTGGACTTCCTCCCACCGCCACAGGGGGGACCGGGGCAGCTGGTTTATTTCCTCCTGCCCCGCGGCCACCCACCACTGGCCTGGAGAAAACTCACTACCCTTGAGTCTGTCCTGCTAGCATGAGAGAGAAAAGCGTTCCCTTTTCTACTTAAAATGTCTAGATGAAGAGGATCTACCCTAAGAACGCATCTAGTGAAGGCCAAAAGGAGGCTTGTGAGAACGGGACTTTGTGTGATTCGATGCAGGCGCACCTTACTTTACTGCACTTCACTTTACTGCCGTTTATACGAATCGAAGACACTCCACCAGCAAAGTGATTACAGCCTGTTGAAGGCTCTGATAATGGGTAACAGTATTTTTAAAGGAAGGTACATAACATGTTTTAGACATAATACTGCACACTTAATAGATGGGAAAACCAAAAAGTCTGTGTGGCTTGATTTTCTACATTTGCTTTACCACAGTGGCCTGGAACCGAGCCTGCCCTCTCTGAGGTGCGCCTGTATTGTATCCTTGGGGACTAGGTAGGGTAGGATAGTTAGTACCTGGCACATAGCAGACAGATGGTCTAGGCCAGTCTTTTCACTTTACAAATACAGTGGTACCTCGAGATACGAGTGCCCTAACATACGAGATTTTTGAGATACGAGCCATCGAGTGAGCGATTTTTGCTTTGAAATACGAGCAACAGTTGAAGACAATAAAGAGTAATCGTGCGGATCGGCCGGCTACACACGGCCCACCAGTTTACCACGACTCGAGCGTCTCATAGTTCCCCACGCCTCGAGTGTCTCATAGTTTCCCACGCCTCAAGGTTACGCAACGAATTAAACTCGTATCTCGAGGTACCACTGTAAAGATTAGAGATAAATTTGGTAAATAAAGACTTACAAATAAACACAGATTAGTGCTGGATCCTAAACTCCCGTAAAGCAAGCACATCTGCCTTGCTCACTGCTCATACATGTGCCTGGCACTGTGCCTGGCAGGAGTTTAAATAATGAATAGCTGCTGAGTGAGAAGGCAGTAATACCTAAGTTAAATTCAGGAGGATTGGTATGAAGCTAACAGGAAGCATGTGGAAGGGAAAAGATTCCCAAGAGAAAGGAGTGTGCAAAGGTCTAGGCCTACTAGTTGGGGGGGACCATCAGCCTAGAGAAGACGTAAACAGACCTCGGATTTATCGTGGGCTCAGGAAGCTTGTGTGGTCTCCCTGGCAACCTACCCCCCGGAAATGGGCCGCTGTTCCTGTAAGAAAGCATCCCTGTCCCAACTACTCACGGAGATCTTTCCAGTCCGCGCTGCTCTTCGGGGGAGGCGTGGAGGTTCCCATTCTTCGACGGCAGACGACACAGTAAGCAGCCAGGGACATTCTGTGTGTGTAGAACAATTATTACAGATTCAGTGTCTGGTCAAAAACACTTCCTTTTATCATAAGGACATGTCACAATCCCAGTGCATTAGACATAGGGTTAGCTTTTTCAAGATCAGGAAAAGCTTTTTAATTTAAATATATATATATGTTTCTCCCTGAAAATCTTAAAGCCGACTTATTAGAATATTTTACTAGTACTTTGGTTAATTTTTAAACTCTGTGCGATTGTGAACAATGATTAATAAGAAACTGGAAAACACAAGTTATTAATCAGAACATCAATATTTTGCCCTGGCCGAGTGGCTGGCTCACTTTGATGGAACGTCATCCCATGCATCAAAAGTTGTGGGTTCCATTCCCGGTCAGTGCACATACCTAGGTCACGGGCTAGATCCCCAGGTTGCAGAGTGCACAGAAGGCAACCAATTGATGTTTCTCTCTCCCTTCCTCTCTCTCTCTCTCACAAAATAAAAAAAATTTTTTAAAATCAATAATGTCAATATAGAAATTTAAAATTTTAATGTCTTTTAAAAATATATATATGCACCTGTGATGGCTGAAGGCCCTACAGAAATGAAAAGCAACTCTGAATGAACTCCTTAGGACCCAGCTCCTTGGACACGTGCTCACCGGTGGCACCCTGTCAAAGGAGAATTGTTGCTCTACCGCTTCACCAACCGAGGAAAGATGATCTAATATGATGCCATAGTTTCTAGAACAACGCCGTATTCTGGAATCGTATCAGATTCTCTGTGGATGAGACATTTTTCTTCTTTCTCTTGGATTAATGCGGACAACGGTCCTTTGGTTCCACATATAAAAAATTCCTAGCAGTGTTTTAGAGATCACTGGGAAATTATTTGGTGTACGTGTGTAAGGAATATGTTAGCACAAAATAAAAAGCTTTACGATTTGTTCTTGTGATTCCAGTACATCGACTGATGACTAAGCAAACTAGTTTAGGCAACAGGTAAACTTGTAGGTGACTGATTGAAAGGTGTGTATTCTAGATCTCAATCCTTCTCTTCCCTGGGGACCCTGATTCATTATCTATCCCTCTCAATGTTCACACATCCCTCCCCCTAAATGCTGGATTTCCGATGCTCTCTGAGGTATAGGGTGTCCCCCAAAATGTATATACACACTTTGAGTAATCATAAGGCAGTGTTTATTAAAATACATTTCATTTTCAAAATTGAGCTATCAATTGCTAAAGTGTATATACGTTTTTTGGGACAGCCTGTATATATTTACCAACAGCTCTGCCAATTTCCTTCCTTTCTACTGCTTCCAACATCTGTTCCTTCCTTCCGGGTTCAAATCATCTCTGATGAAGATATATCCTCCGACCTGTGTATAATCAGCATCTTCAATCTTAGCACATCTGAAAATGCTGTTTTCACCTTCTTTCTTAAAATAGCTGATTGAGAATTCTAGATGAACAACAGGCTTCCTTCCGCACATTAATGATACTTCCACTGACATTTCACCTGCTCTTTCTCACTGTTCATGGGAATCTGTTGTAAATTTGTTTCTTTGTAAGCAGAGTAATAGTAATGAGGTTTAGTCCTAGCAGATTTGGCTCAGAAGAAGGGAGAGGCACAGAGAGTTAGAAACATCAATGAGAGAGAAACATAGATCAGCCGCCTCCTGCACACCCCCTACTGGGGATGTGCCTGCAACCAAGGTACATGCCATTGACGGGAAACAAGCCTGGGACCTTTCAGTCCCCAGGCCGATGCTCTATCCACTGAGCCAAACTGTTTTCGGCTGCTTCTGATATTCTTAAACTTCTCTACCTTATATTTGGTTATGGGTTTGATTGTATATATCCTGCAGAGGATTTGGTGTGCTCTTTCGACCGTAGAACTTCTTTCTTTTTTTTTTTTAATATATTTTATTGATTTTTCACAGAGAGGAAGGGAGAGGGATAGAAAGTCCGAAATATCGATGAGAGAGAGACATCGATCAGCCACCTCCTGCACGCCCACACTGGAGATGTGCCTGCAACCAAGGTACATGCCCCCGAACAAAATCGAACCTGGGACCTTTCAGTCCTCAGGCTGATGCTCTATCCACTGAGCCAAACGGGTCTCGGCTTCTCTCTTTCTTAAATGCCACAATATTTGTAATAACTATCATTTGGAACCCCATTCTGCTTTTCCCTCTGGTTCTTCCAGTAGATGTATGTTAGACTTTCTACTCCACCCTTCTAATCTCAACTTCTATATCTTTTCCTTTTTCTATCTCTTCAGAATGCACTACGGATTATCTCCCTAAATCTATCTTCCAACCAACCAACATTTATTTGGCTGTATTGAGCCTCACACTGAATCTATCCAGAGTATTTCAATAACTTTTTCTTGTTTCTAAAATTTTCAATCAGCTCACTTTCACACTTGCTTGCTATCTATTCCACACTGTTAGTTTTTGTCTTGAAGTATAGCAGATTATAACAAAATGGCAGATTATAACAAAATGGCCACAAGTTATTCCTTTTCCGATTTCCGGGTTCACTGGTAGTGCCCCCCACCTCCAACACTGACGCTGGCTGGCCTGGCCACTGCCTGTGTCTGTAAGACCACAGAAACACCGCGCAAGCGGAGGTGGAGAAGCACCTGCACACGAGGCTCCTGTCTGTGCCGCTCTTGGGACCCTGTGGCCACCACCATGTTACATACCAGCTTAGTCAGCTGGATGGCACGAGCAGTGTGGCCCCATAACCCCATCACCAGCCACCACTACTACCTGACAGCCAGTGCCAACTGCTGGGCACGTGAGGCCATCGCAGACTAACTAGCCACAAGCTGACCCTACAAACCCCATATTCAACCCACAGACTCCTTTAAGCTACTAGGGTTTGGTATAGTTTCTAAACGCAGCAAAAAACCAACTGGTACGCGTGGTTTCTAAACCTTCCTTTATGCTTTAAACATACAGTGGTACCTCGAGATACGAGTGCCCTAACATACGATATTTTTGAGATACGAGCCGTCGAGCAAGCGATTTTTGCTTTGAAATACGAGCAACAGTTGAGATAGGAGTCATCGCGCGGATCGGCCGGCTGCACACGACCCACCAGTTTACCGAGAATCGAGCATCTCATAGTTTCCCACGCCTCAAGGTTACAGAACGAATTAAACTCGTATCTTCAGGTACCACTGTACTTCAAGTCCGTTGAACCACTATTTCTAATAGTCAGGCTGGCTATCCTTCATGGGTTGCTTTTATACTTTGTAATCTCTGAGAGTTCATCTTCATGGAAGTAACTCCTATGCGAGTCCTATGTGCTCTGGGCGCACAGTTTTACATTTTCTGGGCCAAGGTAAAACAGGTATCACAAATGTGTACATTTTTCACCTTGCACGTCCCAGCATGAAGACAATGTACACTCAAACCCCACAACCCCCAGAGGCTAGAATCAGAGTTCCAATAGCCACTCTTTCTTCCTCTGGTGTGAGCATGCGGTAGGGGCCCCTGACTTTCTATCCTAAAGAGAGCATCCAGGCCTCAGTTGTATTTCAGCTCCAGGTCCAGAAAAGCAGCAAAACCAGACTAGTGACCCCAGGGCTGACCTTAGACCAGCTGCATTGACTGACAACCTTGATGTTGATCAATCAATCAAGAGAGATCTAGACCCTGAAAGGACCCACCTGAGGATCTAATTAAAAACACTTCTTTTTTAAACTTGAACTTCTTCTAACGCCACTTCTTCAAAAAGACTCGCCCATGTGGCTCTTTGGCCCCTTGAGTGTGGCTCTTCCACAAAATACCTCGGCCTGAGCGAGTCTTTTTGAAGAAGTGGTGTTAGAAGAAGTTCAAGTTTAAAAAAGAAGTGTTTTTAATGCCTTTCAGGTTCCCCGACTTTTTATCCATCAGAATTGAGGTAAGCTGCTGAGTATTCTGAGATCTCCCTCGGGGACCTCCCCTAGAACCTCCACCCTTAAAGCCCTTCCGACAGATGACCCACACTTTCTGGGGCAAGCCTGCACCTTTCT
>PVJN01023381.1:12784-32462 GCA_004026805.1 Lasiurus borealis | reverse complement strand
TTTCATATCAATGCAATATTTGGCAACAAAAAAGAATAAATTTTCTATTATTGATTGACTGACTGATTGATTTGAAAGAGATTGAGAGAGAGAAAGGGAGGTTAAGAGATGAGGGACACACACTGATTTGTTGTTCCATTTATGCATTCATTGATTGATTCTTGTTTGTATCCTGACCAGGGATTGAACCCGCAATATTAGCATATTGGGAGCAATAATCTAACCAACTGAGCTACCTGGCCCAGGCAAGGAATAAACTCTTATCTTAATACATGCAACCACTCAGATGAAGTTCTAGATAATTATGCTGAGTGGAAAAAGACAATGCCAAAAGGCTACATACATACTCTTATGGTTTTATTTACATAAAATTCTTGAAAGGTCAAAATTATAAAAAATGGAGAATATATTTCTGATTTCCAGGGGTTAAGACATGGGGACAGGAGATGGGAAGTGGAAATGGCTAAAAAATGGCAACATGAGAGATTCTAGCATGATAGAAAAATTTTGAATCTTGACTATCAAAAGCAATAGTGAAATAGTAATATAATTTCCCTCCAATTATATTAACTTGGAGTGGAAAGGGTACACGGGATCTCTCTCTGTTATTTCTTACAACCACATGGGATTCTAAAATTATTTCAATTTTTTAAATATTAACTTTGTAGCCCTATCTAATTTGGCTTAGTGGATAGAAGGTTGGCCTGAGGACTGAAGTGTCCTTGATTCAATTCCGGCCAAGGGCACATGCCTGGGTTGCGGGCTTGATCCCCAGAAGCAGGCTGCAAGAGGCAGCTTATCAATTATTCTCATCATTGATGTTTCTTTCTCTCTATCCCTCTCCCTTACTCTCTAAAATGAATAAAAATATTTTTTTAAATTAAACTTTGTGAAAGGCCAAAAAGCACATTTACTGACTGTGGTAGGGTGGTATTCTTTTGCCCCTTAATTTAAGCAAGCAGGGGGCCAGTTAATTCTTGGACAGAAACCATGGCAAGCCCAAAGTGCCAAGGAAAGCCCTTTGGGTAATTTAGTGGATGATATTCTTCCATTTGTGTCTGTATGACCATGTGTGGCCTTGAGGAACAATCTGCCAAGCACAGTTCTCCCTCCATGTGCTGGCTAAAGTCCAGCATGGTAATTATACTAGTAAATGGCCTCCCTCCAATTCTCTGCAGCTCTAACTAGATGAAGGCTGCATGCTTTATGCAAAAGCAGAGCTGTTTTAATTGTTTTCCCTGGATTGCACAGCACCTCTTTTCCTGTTACTGACTGCAAGCATTGTGCTAAATGCTTTCCCTGCACCATCATTACTAGTCCTCACACTAGCCCTCAAAAGTAGATAGTCTACTTTTGACTGGCAGTAGTTCTTTCTATAAAGTCAGTACGAACACTGAGTAGCAAACACTGAACCACTGCTCATAAGGGAAATACAGGATTGGGTTCCTGTGAGCCTCTAGTCACAACTTTTTTATCAACTGACCAATACATCACCTTGTTTTATGTGTATATTTTGTTTAAGAAGATCTTAATATACATTGTGATTCCTTAACATTGAACCCATACCCCATAGTACTATACCTGATGCCAGAATGAAGCTTATATAATAATACTCATATCTTCTTCATAAGGCATATCCCAGCCTACTTGTGCTTAGAAACACTAGACAGCTCTTCAGAGACATGAATGGGGGCCATTATAAACAGTGAAATCACCAACAACAATCACAAAAATGCAAATCACAGCATTAAATAAATCCCAAAAAGGGAAGTAGATTTGCCAGAAGCTAATTCCAGCATGTCAGCAGGGCTGAATCATCTGGGATGGCTGAGGGCATTTCCCCAAACCTGAAAAGGATGCATAAATTATTGCTTGCTGCCAGACAGCTGAGGGTATTTAAATTTACACGTTATTGCCTCCTACTGGCCAAACACCTGAACAGCCTTAGGCAGTTTCCCCAATCTGACAATGAATTCTGTATACTAAACCTTGGCCTTTGATGTGTATATCTACCTTGCTTTAGGACAATTTATGTTAATAGAAAGCAAGGGGTCCAGAGAGACAGGAGGATTTGGTTTCTTTAGCTAAGTCTTCTTGAGTCCCTAAAATGCCTTCCAAAATTATGTTTCATCTCTGGACTCTTAATTAATATACAGCAGCCCCTTTTCCAGATTCCTGAACCCCCCTTCTAGATGCTGGATCAAAACCCCTGGCATCATTTACAGTCTGGACTGGAATAAGAAGACAGAGCAGATAGGAACCTGCACTCAAATTTTTTACACTTTGGGCTGCCTTCAAATGATTCTGAAAACACCATGAATATTAATTTGGGGGTTACAAATGTTACAAATAAGTTTCAGCCATTAGGTAAATTCACAAATAAGAAAACAACAAGTAATGAGGATCAAATGTACTTGTATTAATCCCCTTTGCAAAGCAGGAAAATGAGACTTGAGGAGGTTTAACAATTTCAATGCTTTAACAAACTTCACTGAGCAACAACTATGTTTCAGGAATTCTTCTAGGGCAGGTTTCTCACCTCAGCGCCATTAATACGTGGGTCCAGATAATTCCCTATTGTAGGGTGTAGAGCAGCAACTCTGGTCTCTACCCACTCAATGACAGTATCACTGGCATTCCTCAAGTTATGATAACCAAAAATGTCATCAAACACCACCAAATGTCCTGAGTGTGGGGGAGAGCAGAATCGCTTCCCAGTTATAAACATTGGCCTAGGAATTAAAGATTCAGTAAGAATAAACTCCAACATCTATAATCTCAAGAAGCTTACCTTCTAGGGGACTAGGGAATGGGGTGAGGGGTTAATGTTTACATGGAAAAGAGTTTCAGTTTGAGAAGATGAAAAAGTCCGGGAGATGGATGGCGGTGATAGTTGCACACTGTGAAATGTAATAAATGCCACTTAACCTGACACTTAAAATAATCCGAATGGTGGATTTTCTGTTATACAGATTTTAACGCAATTTAAAATACACCAAACACCAAGCCTAGGCCTCACGTTGGGCTCCCGGGTGCCTGCTGCAGCACCACGGACAGCTCCCAGCGCCCTCTCATTAGAGAGGGGGTGGCCTTTTCAAAGAGCCTGCTGTCCAGAATGCCTTTCTCTTCCTTTTCCATCCTTCTAATTCCTCCTCAGTCCTCGGGGTCTAACTCACACCTTCACTACTCTGGGATAGCTTCCCATGCACACCCCTCCCCCCAAGCCACTCTGCTTCAGAGATGCCTCTAACCTAGCCCTTTGCCCATCGGTTTCTCATAGTGGGAGTCCTATGAAAGTAAAGTCTTATTTGTGTTTCGGACCTCAGTGCCCAGCACAGGACTGGTCTGAGTTTCCCACTCAGGTAACACAGGAGTCTTTTCCCAGAGCTCCACTTCCTCCAACCGGGAGGTACATAGTCCAGATCTTGTGCTGGAGGCTCTGGGCTCCAATGCCCCTCTGCTGTGGGGCAGTTGCTTCTATGCCTTTGGCTTGAAGGGTACATACCCTCATGATGTGAGGGAAGCAGCCACACAATCATGTCCATGACAGGAACAAGCATTCGTGTATTCTACCCTACATTTCCCAAACATCTCCTTTGTGTTGGGTGCAGCTGCCCTCTACAGAGAATATTGCAGTGAACAAGACCCACTAAGTCTAATTTTCCTTGAAATTTATAGTCTAACTAGTGGACCTGGTGCACAAAATTCGTGCACATTAAAAGGGGATTATGTAGAGGAAATAATTTAATATTGCTATTTGCCCTTTCTCTATAATAGAAGTGTCAGAGATGCAAGAAAATTAGTAAAATGTATATGAAAACCTTCCTCCTGTCAGAAACTAGGACCCACCACGGGACCCAGAGTCACGTCCCTGCCCACCCATATACACCTCAAAATCATGTGAGACCAAGATCTCCCCAACTCCCACCCCATTGGGCTAGATCCAACCTGTCCAGTCCCACCCTTGTCAAGCCCTGCTGGGCAGGGGGCATAGCCTCAGGTCCCCTGGCCCAACAATAGGACAGGAGGCATGGCCTGAGGTCCCCAGCCCAGACAAGGCAGGAGGAGGCATGCCTTGAGGTCCTCCGTCAAGCCCCACCAGGTGGGGGACATGCCCTGAGATCCCCTGTCAAACCCTGCTGGGTGGGGGGCATGGCCTGAATTCCCCCATCAAGCCCAGCCTCAGGTCCCCCAGCCCAGACCTGGAGGGGGGCACAGCCTCAGGTCCCCTGTCAAGCCCCACTGGATGGGGGTGCAGCCTGAATTCCAGCACTGGGGGTGCACCTTGAGGTCCCCCGTCAAGTCCTGCTGGGTAGGGGGCATGGCCTGAGGTCCACTGTCAAGCACCACTGGGTGGGAGGTGCGGTCTGAGGTCCCCCAACCTGGTGCCAGAGTGAGAGGCACAGTCTGAAGTCCCCTGTCAAGTCCCACTTGGTGGGGGACCTCGGCCTGAAGTCTTCTGTAAGGCCCTACCTGGTGGGGCTGAAGCCTGAGGTCCCCTATCAAGCCCCAATGGCGGTGGGGAAGGGTGTAGCCTCAGGTCCCTGCTGATTGCTCGTTAAGGCTCATTATGGGAACTTGGCTTCAGCAGTGGGTGCAGCCATCTTTGTGATGGAGTGACGATCAATTAGCATATTCTCTCTTTACTAGATAGGATTAGGGAGGTCACACAATAAACAAAGAAACAAGTAAATCATTTCAAGTAGTGGGAAGTGCTGTGGGGGAAAAAATCATCAGGTTTCTCAATGAGTCCATATACACCGATGTTGACAGCAGTACTATTCACAATAACCAAAAAAGTGCAAACAGCCCAAGTGTCCAACCATTGGCAAATGGATAACACAATATGGTCCATCCACTCACTGGACTATTACACAGCCATGAAAAGGTACGTGTGGATGAAACTTGGAAACATGATGCTCACTGGGAGAAGCCAAACACGAAAGGCCAACTAGTGTGGGATTCCAGTTGTAGGAAATGTTCAGAACCCACAATGACAGAAAGTGGATTCATGAGTGTCAGGGGATCGGCATGTGGGATTGACGGAGGGCTTAATGGGGATGGGATTTCCATTTAGGGGGATGAAACTAGATAGTGGGGATAGTTGCACAGCAATGTGAATGTATTTAATGCCACTGAACTGTGTACTTACTTTCAAATGGTTAAAATGACAAGTTTTATGTTATGTACCACAATGTAAGTATATATACTTTAAAAAAATCAGACTGGACAATGGGATGTAGGGCAATGGAGTAGGATGTAGGGGTGATAAGGTAAGGCCTCTCGGAGATTACTTCTGAGGTAGCATCTGAATAATGTGAACATTTTGGGGAAGTGTTCCTGGCAGAGGGAACAGCATGTGCAAGGGCCCTGTGGTGGGAATAAACTTGACGTGTTCACAGAACCGGCAAATACCACTGTGGTGATTAAGGGGTTGGAGAGAGGATTCAGCATAAGTTCCTACCAGGTCCTACTTGGCGTCATACATTAGCTGCCATCGCAAAGTACTATAAGCTAGATGGCTCAAAGCTATAGACATTTCTTTTCTCACAGTTTTGGAGAACGGAACTCCGAAGTCCAGGTGTGGCAGGGCTGGCTCCTTCTGGAGGCTGTGAGGGAGCATCTATTCCAGGCCTCTCGCCCAGCCTCTGGCACTTGTTGGTGCTCCTTGGCTTATCGATGCATCACCCTGACCTCTGCCTCCACTGTCACATGGTGTTCCCCTCTCACACGTCCCCTTCCCTTCTCCTCTCTCACTGCCACTTGTCATCGGATTTAAGGCTCATCCAAAATCCAGGATGATCCTTAACTTAATTCCAGCTGCAAAGACTCTATTTTCAAATAAGGTCACATTCAGGGGTTAGGACATGGCCATATCTTTTTGGGGGGCAGGAAAGAGGCTCTACTCAACCTGCTACAGGTCTAAAAATAAACAGGAAGCAAGAGCCTGCCTGTGTGGCCCAGTTGGTTGAGCGTAGTCTTGTGCACCAACCAAAACGTCACGGGTTGGGTTCCTAGTGAAGGCATATGTCCAGTTTCAGCTTCCATCCCCAGGCAGGAGGCAGCGGTTACCTGTTTCTTTCTCACAATAATGTTTCCTTCTCACATCAATGTTTCTCTCTCTCTTTCTCTCTCTCTCTCTCTCTCTCTCTCTCTCTCTCCCCTCCCAGTCCCCTCTTCCTCTCTCTCGAATCAATTTTTAAAATTATTTTAAAAAGACAGTAAGCCAGAAATATGTACACAGCCTTTCTCATGCTGCACCCAGTTAACCACCCTCCGTGCACTATCTCATTACATGCCACCGATGAGGAAACTGCAGCCGATCCAGGGCTCAAACCCACATCTGGTCTGACTTCAGGGGATGCACTGTGAGCTCTACCCCTTGCCTCCTGAAGTCCTCCGGGTCAAGGTCACCGCAGTGTACCAGGGCCAGGAGCGCCTTTCCTCCCGCGGCCGGCCGGGCCAGCGTGCCCGATGCGATTTCATCTCTCCGGCGCATGCATCCCGCCCGGGTCCGTGGCTCAGTCGGTAGGGAGTGGCCGGCCGAGGCGCCGCCAAATGGGTCCTGAGGACATCGTTTCCTCCCTCCTTTCCTCTTAGTCGAAGGGATGAGGCCACCGCCGCCATGTATTTATTGCTGTGTTTGCCCCTTGTTTTGTTTTTTCAGTCCGTGATGCGCCATCAGGAAAATCATTTCCGCTTCTGCGGCGCGTGAGGCTCTTGGAAAGGTTCCCCGCCAGCCAATGGAGAGCCGCGGATTCCGGCAGGGGGCTGTGCTTTTGGGCCAGCCCTGCCCCCACCGACCCACCCCGCACACAAAAGCAGCGTAATTAACCACCCAGAGGAAGCCGAGCCTCTGACAGCTGCGAGCTGGAGGGAGAGAATACCTGCGAGTCACAGGCTGCGACGATGACCGGGGACGCTGCGGCCTCCGAGCGAGGGGGAGCCGACAGCTAGCTGCCAACCGCTCGCCCCCCTGGACAGAAGCGCCCTCGGCGCCGGCCACGTCGCTCGGGGTGACCTTGCTTGGATGCGGAGTCCGCCCCTGCGCGCATCTTCCTCGGATGCTCAGAACGCCCGGGGACCGGCTGGGAAGACGAGGGATGCCGGGCTGCAGCCGCGCCGGGCTCGCCTTTGTCTGCGCGTAACCGGGAGAGGCCTCGGAGGTAACGAGCACTCACCGCGGAGGTGAGCCGCCCCGCGGTCCCCCCCCACACACCCTGTCCGGTGTCCCCCCACTGCTGCTGCAGCCCCCCTTCCGGCTGATGCGGCTGGTGGGAATAGAGAACCAGCCTGACTCTTTGGGTAGGAACCCATCCGTTTCTCTGTCCGCCCGCATTCACACCTGCCGTTCCCCTTTCCATGCCCGTCGCTCACCTGGAAGCAGAGACTCGCACAATTTTTTTTCAGGGCGTGTTTGGAGATTAGGCGGATAAAACCCTCAGCCCCTCTCTGGGACGCTTCCTAGCAGACCAAAATGACCACCTCCCACCTCCGAGCCTTTCCTATTTATAACACTGGGAGCGATCTGGCAAAAGGGTTTGAGAGTGTGTGTGCATAAAGGCTTGCCTATGGAATGGGAGGAAGGGAGGTGGTGGAAGGCAGATTCCTCCTCTCCCTGAACTTGAATGCGATGTGCTAATAATTCAGCACAACAGCGAAAAGGAACGCTTCCCAGCTCTCCCAGCCTTAGTCTCATTGCCATTCGTAAATGTGAAGTCAGGATGGGAGAGTGGGAGTGCACAGGGCTATGGGGGCCTACCCACACCCACATGTAGAGGATCTTGGGGCAACGTGTGTAGCTCCAAAGTGGGCTGTAGGTAAGTGTGTGTGAGGGGGTGTAGGGTTGAGGGATCCTTCCTGGGGGCTGAGGTCACACCCAACTCAGAATAAGGAAAACTGGCGCAAAAGACCACTCCCTTCTGACAGGAAATGAAGTTCCATTGTGCTGTAGTTCACTGGCCGTAGGGTTCTGAGTGGTCGTGATTGCCCACACCGTCAGGAAGATTCTTATCTTTATTTTTTGGCGAACTGCCCTCTCCCTGTCTCTTGTCCATGAATGAATGACGACATTGAGGACAGTGAAAAGGGAGTGAGAAACTCTCACGGATGGGGATGGACGTGGGGAGAGGGTTCAAATTGCAGCCATCCTCTCCCTCCCTGCCTGGCCCTCACCTGTCTCAGGTTCCTTCTGGGTCCTCCCTCTCTGAGCCAAGATCCCAAACGCAGACCCTCACCCTTTCCATGGTCCAGTGCAGGAAGGGCTTTGGGTGTCATCCCTGAGCTGCTAGCCATGCACAGGCTACAGAGGGGCGGCTGGGCAGCAGGGAAGGTGAGGGGCTGGCTGGAGGTGAGGGACCTTAGACACTCGCAAGTGAGGATAACGACGCTGGGGCTGTTTGGAGGATGGGAGAATGGGACGTGAGCACACAGTAGGTCCTCTATAATGACAGCCAAAGCCATGCCTGAAATACTTTCACAAATCTGCAGATGAAAACAGGGTTTCTCAATGTCAGAGCTATAGGCCCTGGGAGCCAGATTATAATATCCTGGGCACTGTAGGGTGTAGAGAATCATCCCTGGCCTCCACCCTTTCAATCCCAGGAGCAAACCCCCTCCGCTTGTGACAACCAGAAATGCCTCCAAACATTGCCACGTGTTCCCTGCTGCTGCTGCTGCTGCTACTGGGGAGTGGGGAACAGAATTGCCCCCAGTGGAGAACCACAGGTTTAAAAGCACAGAACGTGGGGTGTCATTTGAGTCCTACGATCCTGGATTGTTACACCCAAATGGTATCATAGAGATTATTGCTAGCACAACTCTTTCATTTACAAACAGGGAAACTCTGAAGCCTGGAGAAGTGAATGGCCTGAGAGTCTGCCATACCCCAGGTTATACCCAAATTCAATCTCACTCAGCAGCTGGCTCTGCTCCCAGACAGCCCAGCACTTAAGCCATCATCTAGAGTGCTGTATCCACCCAGCCCCTGCCCTCAGCCAGCTCCTAGCACAAGAAAAACAAAACTGGCATTTTGTGGCTGGTAATAATTATGATGCTGACTCCCAACCCCAGCCACTTTTCACACTGCCTTCCTTAGCCCTCAGGTCAGCAAGTTGTCAGGATTCTTTTCTTTGAGGCGGGAGGCAAAGGGCCAGGGTAGGTGGCCTGTGAAACGGGAAGCCTCGTGGGGCTGGGCAGTGATTCAATAAAACGATGGGTGCAAGAGCTCTTTGCAGACGGATCTGAAATGCGAACATGGGCGAGGGTTTGTTGTTATGATGATTGTCCAGTAAAACCTCCATCCATGGCTCTCCTTCAGAATTCATCCCTCCTTCAAGCCACACTCGATCCCATGGGGACAACAGAAGCCACCCTCCGGATGGAAAACGTGGACGTGAAGGATGAATGGCAGGATGAAGATCTTCCCAGGTACAGCTCCCCAGGTCTCTGTGTCAGCCGTGGAGGGGTGGGCCCAGCACTTCTCCACCGTGGGGTGCAGGAGAACTGCCAGTTGACCAGGCCAGGCCAATAATGAATATTTGCTACATTATTTAAGATTGAAATCCACTCCACCCCCTATCCCTGAAAAGCTCCCATCTCCACACTCTTTTGAGAATTATAAACATTCTTGCAAACCCATTTCATGGACTATTATAATAGTCTTACCTGGGTTCCCATGAATCAGGTGATGATGTATTTTTACCTGCAGCAGTCAGAAGGCGTGTCATACCCCTGCTTAAACCCCTGGAGCAAATGCCCATCCCACAGAGAATCTGGGGTTCAGCTTCCGCCTGCTTCTTGGAGCTTACTCCCATCACTATCTGTCCCCTTCATGCCCCTCCAGTCCCAGTAGCTTCCTTTTAGTTTCTTACCCGTATCTGGCTGCCTCTGACTTTCAGACTGTGCACTGGCTGTTCCTTCTGCCTGGAACACTCTTCCCCAAACACCTATGCCTCCCTCATCTCCTTCAGGTCTCTGCCCACAGGCCACCTGCTCAGAGAGGACCTTCAGGCCCCTTTATCACCCTCTCCCAAGCTTCTGAAGAAGGGCACCCACACCCTAATCACTGAAACCTGAGAATGTTCCCTTAATGGCAAAAGGTACTTTGCAAGTGTGACTAAGTTAAGGATCTTAAAATGAGGAGATGATCCAGGTGGTCCTTACAAGAGGGAAGCAGAAGCAGACTTGACTACAGAAGTAGGAGCTATGATGATGGAAGTAACAGATGGGAGTCATGGGAGAAAGGGGCCATGAACCAAGGGCTGCAAGCGCCTCTGGAAACTGGAAATAGACTCCCCCTGGAGCCTCAGAAAAAACTAGCCCTGCTCACACCTTGCCGTTAGCCCAGTGAAACTGATTTCATGCTTCTGGCCTCTAGAAACATAAGAGAATACATTTGTGTTGGGGTAAGCCACTAAGTTTGTGGTAATTTGTTATAGCAGCTGTAGGAGACCTATACTATCTACTACACTAAACATTGTATATATTTCTCTTTTTTAAAGTCCATATCCCGCCCCCCCCCCAAAAAAAAAAGGAACTTCATAAGAGCAGGAGCCTTTGGTTTGACCACTGCTGTATGTCAGCATGAGGACAGAGTCTGGCATACAGTTGGTGCTCAATAGATAGGATAAATGAATGACAGTCACCAGAAGGAATAGGAATAAAAATAAGTAGGAAGAAAGCCCTGAGCAGTATCCACTGCTGACATGCAAGAACCACCAGGCCTTCTCTCTCTCTCTCTGTTTTTTTTTCCTCCAGCGAGGCGTTGCTTGTATAACACAAACCATCTTCAGCACAGGCTTCCTATTTCATTGGTTGGATACAACCACTCATTTCCCTTCCCCTTTAATGCAAGGACTTTACCCCCAGGAGATGATGATCAAGAGTTAGTTACATAACCATCTGGGAAGGAATAGTCAAAGAGACTGAACATGTTCACACCAGGAAAGAGACTTTAAAGAGGCTCTCTGGCTCCAGAAATCTGTTGGCAAGGGCACTGAGGGCAGAAACTAGGCTGATGAACAACAGGCATGAAAGGGACGCAGGTTTGAGTCCAACATAGAATATTTGGACTCAAATGGTCCCAGATACACTTTTTACAACTGGTCCCATTCAAAAGCTAAACAGGCCCTAACTCATTTGGCTCAGTGGATAGAGCATCGGCCTGTGGACTCAAAAGGTCCCGGGTTCGATTCTGGTCATGAGCATGTGCCTTGGTTGCGGGTGTATCTCCAGTGGGAGGTGTGTAGGAAGCAGTTGAATGATGTTTTTGACTCTATCCTTCTCCCTTCCTCTCTGTAAAAAAATCAATAAAATATATTTAAAAATAGGTCTTGAACTACCTATTGACTGTATCCAAGTGGAAGCTGCAATGTGGAGGGCGTGAACCCAGCTGAATTTGAATTTAGGCCTCTCCTGAAGCTAGTCATTTTCAGTCTATATTTTGCACAGGTGTGTGTGGTTCTTTATAAGGAGAGGTGCCAGTTCTCAGAAGAGCTGAGAATCTCTTGTCTGCTCAGTACCGTCGTCTGTATCAGTTTGTCTCCAGGAAGAGATGTCCACTGCATTAGGGCCAACCTCCTGCCCTTTCACCTTTAGTATGTTCTTTCCTCTCCACATTCCCTCCCATAAGTCTTTCTCTTCCACTTTATACAATAGGGAGTGCTAATGCCTGGGGAAGGGGTCTCCTGACACCCAGACTTGGCAGTTTGGGCAAATTAAGGATTGTTTTCTAGCAAGGAAGCCCTAATGCAGTTAGGAAGACTCTAGCCCGGTCAGTGTTGCCCAGTGGTTGAGCATTCACGTATGAACCAAGAGGTCATAGGTTTGTATTCACAGTCAGGCCACATGCCCGGGTTGCAGGCTTGCTTCCCCAGTAGGGGTCGTGCAGGAGGCAGTCGATCAATGATGCTCTCATCACTGATGTTTCTATTTCTGTCTCCCTCTTCCTTCCTCTCTGAAATCAATAAAAACATATTTTTAAAAAATAAAAATGCCCCCAAATGGGCAATAAGTGGCTTTGAGAGCAGTCACCTGCTCCTGTTGCAGGGGAGGGGTCTGTTTCCCATCAAGAGTGGAATCAGATAGGGTGATTGCAGCGGGTTCCTTCCAGCACCAAATGTCCGGGTTCCGATGGGTCTTCGATCAGTCTTAGCATCTCTGGCCTCTGATGAGACCAAAGCACTCCTGGGTCTGGACTTTGAGCACCTTCTGATTCAAACCCCAAAAGGCTTACTCAGCCACGTTGGGCAACTCTTCAAGCATCTTTGTGCCTCAGTTTTCCTATATGTAAAATAGGGGCAACCATCCCTGACTCAGGAAGTTGTGAGAACTCAGTGAGGTGTGTGGGGCTGGATGGTTAAGATGGGCTGTCTAAATGATGAAGGCTGCCTGGAGTCATTGTCACTCTCAGTACTGTTCCTTTATATATATATATATATATATATATATATATATATATATATACACATGTATATATGTACATGTATATATGTACATATATATGTATATATATGTGTATATATATGTGTATATATATATACATATATATATATGCATATATATTTGATTGATTTCAGAGAGGAAGGGAGAGGAAGAGAGAGGAGTGGGGGAGAGAGAGAGAAAGAAAGAGAAACATCAATGATGAGAGAGAATCAATGATTGGCTGCCTCCTGCACACACACACACACCCGCCCCCCCGGGAATCAAGCCTGAAACCTGGGCATGTGCCTTTACCAGAAATCAAACCATGACCTCCTTGTTCATAGATCAAATGCTCAACCACCAAGCCATGTCAGTCGGGCTTTTCCTATTTGTTTGTATCTTGTTCACTCTAGTACCTTTTTCGACCCCCTCCCAATATTTTAAAAGATAGCCCCTCTCCAAAGTGTTGTGGATTCAAAAATGGGGCTGATTGCAGTGCCAATGTGAGTTTCAAGTAAGTTTCCCCCAGCTGCAGAGGGTCCCTCTCTTCAGTAGTTCAGTGTTTGCAAGATAGTGGCCTCACTGTGCAGGCCTGGGTGGTGAGAGTGCCTTGTCCACTGCTTCTGACTTCCTCATTCTGGAAGAAATGAGTGCAGCTCCTTGATGCTGCGTCCAGCTGCATTTCAACATAAGCACCTCTGTCTGATGCCAGACAACCCACAATTCTACTCCTTCCAGCTCAGTGAGCCCTTCCCCAGGGCGTCTCCATGCTGCTCGGTGGCTGTTGGAGCGCTTGCCCTGTGCCCGCAGCCCCCTCCTGCTGCCATTATCTTGCAGTCTCTTCTTTCACTTCCTGCCCTCCTGCAGATCCTTATGGAGTCTGAGGTGAGGGCAGCCTGGGGATTATCTATCTCACTGCCTAGTTTTCTCCTTTAATTCAGCCGAATGATCTGCACCAACTGTACGCCCTGTATGAAATGCTGGGGACACATGGAGAACAAGACAGCTACCCTTAGCCCAGCTGGCGAGGCTCAGTGGTTGAGCATCGAACCAGGAAGTCACAGTTTGATTCCCCATCAGGGCACACGCCGTGTTGCAGGCTCGATTCTAAGTATGAGGCATGCAGAAGGCAGCCGATCAATGATTCCCTCTCATCATTGATGTCGCTATCTCTCTCTACTTCTCCCTTCCCCTCTGAAATCAATAATATATATATATATATATGTATATATATATATATATATATATATTTTTTTTTTAAGACAGCCACCCTCATAGGGTGCTCACAGGTCTGGGGCAGAGACAGGCTGCCCCCTTTAACCTTACAACCCACTGAGAAATTGCAGGTGGAGAGTTCCTGGGTGGGGTCTGAGCAGGTAGAGGTTGAGCATTCCAAGCAGAGAGAGCAACACACGTAAAGGCCTTGAGGCCGAAAGAGCAGGATGGGGACTGAAGGAAGACTGAGTGGGGAAACTGAGATACAGGGTAGAGAAGGGCTTGACCAGGGTCTCATAGCTCAGGAGAGGCAGGTGCAGGTGCAGATGTCGACTGGTGCATCAGCCAAGTGGCCGTGTGTTCTGCTCGTTTAAAAATTTTTATTCTGCTGTAGTCCTGATCTTAACAGAGTATCGAAAAGCAGGAAGCAGCACTCGAGGCAGAGGGAATAGGATGTGCCATGGCACAGGGGCAAGGAAGATTTCAGTCTGGTAAGGAATGCAGGATGAGAGCGCAACTGGGATGAGATTGGAGGGTACACAGATGCCACCTCCTGAGGGATGCCCACGTGAGGGATTTTCTAAAAATATATTTTTATTGATTTCAGAGAGGAAGGAGATGGGAGAGATAGAAACATTAATGATGAGAGAGAACCATTGATTGGCTGCCTCCTGCACGCCCCACACTGGGGATCAAGCCTGCAACCCAGGTATATGCCCTTACTGTGACCTCTTAGTTCATAGGTCGACGGTCAACCACTGAGCCACGCTGGCTGGGCGAGGGATTTTATTTCACCCTGAGAGGGTGCATGAGTTTCCTGGAGCTGCCATAGCAAAGTACCGCCAATTGGATGGCTTCAGACACAGAAATAGATTCTTTCACAGTCTGGAGGCTAGACATCCAAAATTAAGGTCCAGCGGGACCATGCTCCCTCTGAGGCCCTCAGGCTCCAGAGGAGGATCCTTCCTGCCTCTTTCAGCTTCTGGTGGCTGCTGGCAATCCTTGGCTTTCCTTGGCTTGTGGACACGTCACTTCAACCTCTGCCTCCATCCTCACATGGCCTTCTCCTCTGAGTGCCTGTATCCTTGTTTTTTTCTCCTTATAAGTACACCACTCATTGGATTCAGGACCCCATCATCCAGTATGACCTCAACTTAATTCCATCTGCAAAGACCCTATTTCCAAACAGGTCACTTTCCCAGGCATGGGGGTTAGTCACTGAGTCACTTTCCTGGGAGGACACCATTGGCCCCCTACAGAAGGATGAAGCCACACCGTGTGCCTTGCATATGCAGGGGCACCCTACTTTTTCCATGGGCCGCCCATCGCTGAGAGCAAGCTCTACCGAGAGCCACCTGCATCCACCTCGGGTTCATGGCAAGGCTTTAGCTCTGTGTAATTCGAGGTTTTCCTGGGACTTGGGGAAATAACAAGGTCTCACCTGCCCGGAAAGCTGCAGCCCTGTGGCCCGGCAGGGTGGGTATTTGCTCTGCCTTTGTCAGAAGCCGTGGCCTTTCCTCCAAGGAGTCCAGAATCCTGCTGAGTCGGCTTCTCCAGTTCTCCAGCGTAAGCTGGAACATTTATTGAATATCCATTGCATTCTATGAGCTGTGCCAGGCTCCTCAGCCTCATGACCTCCTTCCACTCCCAGGACAGCACCTCCCCTGGGGCCTGTCTTTCCTCCCCGCCCACATCCTCCATCCACTCTCCCTTTCCCGCTGCTTTCTCTGCTCCTGACACCCTGGTCTGCTTTCTGACCTGTTCCTACAACTCACCAAGTTTATTCAGCCTCAGGGTACTTGTACCTGCTGTGTCTTCCTTCAGAATGCCCTTTCCTCAGTCTTCCCATGATGTCAGGCTCTCGCCTTCAGCCTCCACTCAAAAGTCACCTGCTCGCCCTACCCGGTTTGGCCCAAGTGGACAGAGCGCCAGCCTGCAGACTGAAGGGTCCCAGGTTTGATTCTGGTCAAGGGCACATACCTCGGTTGCAGGCTTCTCCCCAGCCCGGCCCTGATGGGGGCTTGTGTAGGAGGCAACTCATTGATGTGTTTCTCTCACATCGATCTTTCTCTCTGTCTTTCTCCCTCTCTTCCACTCTCTCTAAAAATCAAAGGAAAAATATCCTTGGGTGAGGATTAGCAACAACCACAAAAAGCCACCTGCACAAAGAAGCCTTCCCTCGCCGCCTCTAATTGCACCCTGCACCCTCCTCCTTCATCTTGCTTATTTCCCTTGTTGCAACTATCTGCTTTACTCATCTGTTTATTTGCTTGATTATCATCTTCCTTCCCTTTTGTATCAATCAGGGTTCTTAAGAAAAAACACCGAACCAGTTGATTTTCATTACATATCTATATGGTTGTATTTATTGTTGTATATATTATTAATTAATATATACTATCATTGTGTTTGTTTATATTATGTATGTATAATTATACATATAAGTACGTATATTTTATTCATAATATAGATGTTTTAACATATTATTTTGTATATGTGATTGTGTATCTTATATATATGATTTATTCCAAAGAATTGTCTTGCTCAACTGTAGGGTTGTCAAGTCTAAAATCCATAGGGCAGGTTGGAAACTCAGGCTGGATTTGATGCTGCAATTCTTTTTTTTTTTTAACATTTTTTTAAATTCGTTTCAGAAAGAAAAGGAGAGGGAGAGAGAGCTAGAAACATCAATGATGAGAGAGAATGCCCTCGAGGCTGCAACCCAGGCATGTGCCCTGACCGGGAATCGAACTGTGACTTCCTGGGTTTATAGGTTGATGCTCAACCACTGAGCCATGCGAGAATTCCTTCTTCCTCAGGAAAACCTCAGGCCTTTCAGTTGTATGAGGCCCACCACATTGTTGAGGATAGTCTCTTACTTCATGTCCACGGATTATAGATTTGAACTACATCTACCTCATACCTTCCCAGCAACAGCTAGACTAGCATTTGATCAGATAACTGGGTACTAGAGCTTGGTCATGTTGGCAGAAAGCTCCTCACAACCCCCTCCCCCCAAAGCTGTGTGTTACTGTCTGAGCCCTGTCCATTTCTAAGAGATTTGTGACATTAGTGAGAAGCAGGTTACTCGCCTTATTCTCATTCTACTGACAAGGAAAACCGAGGCTCAGAGAGGGAAGGGAACCCCTCGCCGTAGAGCGCTGGAGAGCTGCAGAGCGGATGTCTGCTTCCAGCCCTCTCAGACATGCCCATTTTACTCAGTTCCTTGGTTTCCTGATCCGAGTCGCTGAGCAGTTGGATGCGTTCCCCACCTTGACATTTGGGCTAGATCGGTGACCAAGTAGGATCTTCATGCACCATCCAGGGCTGGGAGGCTGAATCACGTCCTGATGAGAACTGAAGACCGTGCTGGCTGCACAACAGTGCAGTTTTCTGTCAGGAGGAGTTGGTGGCCAAACAGGGCTCCCTGCTCAGCCAATGGGAGATGCTCCTCAGGCCAGAGGGCTGCTTCCCTATTGTACCTCCCTCGGGTTGATGCGCATGTGCTGACTGGGCACAAGGGGGCAGTAAAGGGCAACGACTAGAATTAGCTCTGCCAACTTCACTTCAAGCCAGAGGGGGTCCGCTAGCCCAGCCTCAGTTTCCTCTTCTGTGAAATTGGCTTCTGCCTGCCTCATTTCGCTGCTGTGAGGAGCAAAGGAGATCATGCCCTGGACACCCCAGCCTGGCACACAGCGAATGCCCTGTCCGTGGGGTGCGTTATGATTCCAGCTGATTCCAGAACAGGAATTGCAGCCTCAGACGTTGCAGGGTGCTGGGCAGGCAGCATAAATGAGAGAAGGAGCTGGAAGAAAATTCCAACACCCAGCTGAACAGAAGAGGCGGACAAGTGGCTCCTGGCGGTGCTTACCACATGTAAGGGCAGATCTGACTCAAGAAAAGCCAGAAAGCTAGAATTTTTGCGTCAGATCTCTGATTTAACAGCAAATTTAAAGTTTTTAAATGCTGTGTGGGCTGGAGGGAACTAAAGGTGGTGCATCTGACACCAGTCTGCAATTTGGGGCCCCCTTGCACATGGGCAGTGTGCCTCCTGTCCTCCAGGACCCTGGAGCTGGTCATGAGTCAGCAGCCCCGCCCCCTCCCATGTTGAGAGCAAGGGTGGCAGCTACAGAGAAGAGGAACAGTGCAGTGCGTACATGAAATGCCTCTTTAAAACCTTCTGACTTTATTAGAAGCTTGCCTTTATGAAAACAAACAAAAAACAAACAAACAAAAAACACACAGTTGAGCCCGGCCAGCAGGGCTCGGCAGTTGAGCATCAATCTATGAACCAGAAAGTTATAGTTCAATTTCTGGTCAGGGCACATGCCCAGTGTGGGGCATGCAGGAGGCAGTTGATCAATGATTATCTCTCATCATAGATGTTTCTATCTCTCCCTTCCTCTCTGGAATCAATTCAAAATATAAAAAACACAGTTGAGGTGAATTTACATAACATAAAATTAACCCTTTTAAATGCACAAATTAGTGGCATTTGGTGCACTCACATGTTGTGCAATCATCACTTCTGGTTTTTTTTTTAATATATTTTATTGATTTTCTACAGAGAGGAAGGGAGAGAGATAGAAAGTCAGAAACATTGATGACAGAGAGACATCAATCAGCCACCTCCTGCACGCCCCACACTGGAGATGTGCCCGCAAGCAAGGTACATGCCCCCAACCGGAATCGAACCTGGGACCTTTCAATCCGCAGGCTGACGCTCTATCCACTGAGCCAAACTGGTCTCGGCCATCACTTCTGTATAGTTCCAAAACATTTCCATCACCCCAAGAAGGAGCCCTGTCCCCCTCAGCAGTCGCCCCCCCCCCCAAACACACCTTTTCCCAGTCCCTGGCAACCGCTAACCCACGTTCTGTCTCTAGGTGTGCCTGTTCTGGACATTTCACACAAACCAATCATATACTAGGCAGCCTTTGATGTCTCTCATCTCTACCTTAAAGTTTTCGAGGTTCATCCATGTCGCAATATGAGTCTGTGCTTCCTTCCTTTTCATGGCTGCATAATATTCCATTGTGTGGCCATTGTTTATTCATTCATTGGCTGATAGCTCTCTGGGTTGTTCCCACTTTTTGGCTATTGTGAATCATGCTACTGTGAACATTTGAGTGTTGGTTTTTGTGTGGATGCTGTGTTCATTTTCTTAGGGTCTCTGCTCTATTTTTGACCTCCAGTAGAGCAGGGCAACATCTGATTCATCCTTTACCTCCAAAACCCATCAAAGCACCTGGAAGGGAGTGGTTACTCAAAGAGCATTCAATGCGTGGTGAACGGGGGAAAGGTGGGAGGAAGGAAAAGGAAGAAGTGCGGGTAAATTCTATCCTGCAAAGGGTACCAGATCCTCCCCTGCAAGAAACAGAGGCAAGGAATAAAGAGTTTTTGAAAAGGAAAGGGAAGAGCATTCTACCGTCCTTCCCAATCTAAACAGTGCCCTTTCAGTTGAAGTGGCAGAAATGAATGAAGGCTATAATGCTTCCCAGAGTCAGCGTGCCCCTCAGCTGGAGTTGTGGACAGCCCTGTGCACTCTGCAAATCCTCCGGCCTGGAATTGAACAGGTACTCGGGAAGCAAAGGACCTGGAGCTCATGGGTGAAGCTCAGGCAGTCAGAGCTGTTGCTCCAAAAAACAGTCTGGTCATTGCCGGAGAGACAGGTCTTATTCTGCACATTTGTGCTCCACCAAGCCTTAAAGGGGCACAAATGCATAGGTGGCAGCATTCTTTAAAATTACTTTTTCTGTATATAATGAATCCTAAGGATCCCACCAAAAAACTACTAGCACTGATAGATAAATTCAGTAAAGTAACAGAATATATATATATATATGCCTAAGCAACCATCGAAACCAAAGGAACAACCGAATAGGCTGCGTGGGGCAACCAGGCCAGCAGGGGGGTTAGTGAGGGGTGAGCAAACGACTGAAAAGCAGGCTGCATGGGGCAACCAGGCCAGCAGGGGAGTGTAGTAAGGGGCAACCAGGCTGGCAGAGGGAGGCAGTGAGAGGCGACCAAGCTGGTGGCG
>PVJN01023381.1:0-12684 GCA_004026805.1 Lasiurus borealis | reverse complement strand
CAGATAGGAGCCAGTGATCCCTGATTGTGAGAGGGATGTCCGACTGCTGGTTTAGGCCTGATCCTTGGGAGTTGGACATCCCTCAAGGCTCCTGGATTGGAGAGGGTGCAGGCTGGGCCAAGGAGATCCTCCCCACTGCACCCCGAGCACGAATTTTATACACCTGGCCTCTAGCACAACAGAAATCTGTTGCACTTTTATATATCAACAATGAACCATCAGACAGGCAATTAAGAAAATAATCACATTTACAACTGCTTACAAAAATGCCTAGGAATGAATTTAACCAAGGATGTAAAAGACCTATTTTTGAGAAATTATAAGGTGCTGAACAAAGAAATTAAAGAAGATAAAAATAAATTGAAGAACATACCATGCTCATGGGCATTGTTAAAATGTTCATACTACCCATAGCGATCTATAGATTCAGCTCAAATCTTATAAAAATATCAATAATATATTTCACAGAACTAGAACAAATAATAATAAAAAATTGTATGGAGTCACAAAAGACCCCGAATAGCCATAGCAATCTTGAGACAGACAACATTTGAGGAATCATGCTACCTGATATCAAACTATACTGCAAGGCATAGTAATCAACACAGCATGGTACTGGCATGAAAACAGACATATAGGAACATGAATGGAGAACCCAGAAATGAACCCACTCCTACATGCTTAATTAATATTTGACAAAGGAGGCAGGAACATACAATGAGGTTAAGGCAGTCTACTTAATAAAATGGTGTTCGGTTCATTGGACAGATGCAGGCAAAGAAATGAAACTAGCCTACTTTCTTATACCATTATAAGAATAAGCTCAAGCCCTGACTGGTTTGGCCCAGTGGATAGAGCATTGGCCTGTGGAGTGAAGGGTCCCAGGTTCAATTCCAGTCAAGGGCATGTATCTTAGTTGCAGGCACATCCCCAGTGGGGAGTGTGCAGGAGGCAGCTGATGGATGTTTCTCTCTCATTGATGTTTCTAACTCTCTATCCCTCTCCCTTCCTCTCTGTAAAAAATCAATAAAATATATATTTTAAAAAAAAAGAATAAGCTCAAAATGGACTAACAACTATATGTAAAACTCAAAATCATAGAAATCCTAGAAGAAAACATAGACAGTAAAATCTTTGACATTTCTATCTTTTAAAAAAATATTTTTTAATTTTCAGGCATTTCTCTTAGTAATACTTTTTCTGATCTACCTCCTCAAGCTAGGGAAACAAAAGAAAAAATAAACAAATGGGACTACTTCAAACTAAAAAGCTTTGCAAAAGAAACCATCAACAAAACAAAAAGTCAACTCACTAAATTGGAGAACATATTCACCAAGGATACATGTGATAAGGGGTTAATGCCCAAAATTTATTTTTATTTTTTTAAAATATATTTTATTTATTTTTTTTACAGAGAGGAAAAGAGAGGGATAGAGAGTTAGAAACATTGATGAGAGATATCAATCAGCAGCCTTCTGCACACCCCTCTACTGGGAATGTGCCCCAAACCAAAGTACATGCCCTTGACTGGAATCGAACCTGGGACCCTTCAGTCCACAGGCCGACGCTCTATCCACTGAGCCAAACTGGTTTCAGCCAAAATTTATTTTTTTTAAAAACCTCATACAATTCAACACCAAAATATACAAACAGCCGAAACCAGAGCGTCAGCCTGTGGACTGAAGGATCCCAGGTTCGATTCCAGTAAAGGACATGTATCTTGGTTGCGGGCACCTCTCCAGTAGGGGGCGTGCAGGAGTCGGCTGATCAATATCTCTCTCTCATCGATGTTTCTGGCTCTCTATCCCTTTCCTTTCCTCTCTGTAAAAAAATCAATAAAAATATATTAAAAACAAACAAACAAACAAATAACCTCATTAAAAAACAGGTAAAGGACCTGAATTGACACATCTCCAAAAAGGACATACAGATGGCCAAATAGACAAATGAAAAGATGCTCAACATCACTAATCAGCTAAATACAAATTAAATCACAAGGAAATATCACCTCACACCTGTCAGAATGGCTATCTATACTAATAAAAGTATAATATGCAAATTGGTTGGGATGCCCTCACAGTAACAACTGAACAGCAGGCTGCATGGGGCGACCGGGCCTGCAGGGGCGGTTAGTAAGGGACAATCAGGCCGGTGGGGGGGAGGGCAGTTGGGGCCAACCAGGTTGGCAGTGAGGGGGCAATTGGGGGCAACCAGGCCAGCAGGGGGGGTAGTTGCGGGTGATCAGGCTGATAGGGGGGCAGTTAGGGGAGAGCAGGCAGGCAGGAAGGTGAGTAGTTAGGAGCTGGTGGACCCGGATTGTGAGAGGGATATTCCCTGAGGGGTCCTGGATTGGAGAGGGTGCTGAGGGGACCCTCCACTCCCATGCCTCTAGTCATCAATAAAACAACAAATCTTGGCAAGGATGTAGAGAAAAGGTAACCCTTGTGCACTGTTGGTGGGAATACATATTGGTGCAGCCACTATGGGAAACAGAATGAAGGGCCCTCACTAAATTACAAGTAGAACTGCCTTATGGCCCAATGATTCCACTTCTGGGTATGTATCTGAAGAAACCCAAAAAATGAATTTGAAAGAATATACGCACTCCTGTGTTAGTTACAGCATTATCTACAGTAGCCTTGGTATGGAAGCAACTTAAGGGGCTATTAACAGATAAGTAGATAAAAAAAGTCATGGTATATATATTAAAATGGAATATTACTTGGCCATAGAAAAAAAATGAAATCTTATCATTTGTGATAGCATGGATGCACCTAGAGGACCTGACTCCAAGTGAAAGAAGTCTGTCAGAAAAAGACAAATACCATGTGATTTCACTTGTATGTGGAATCTAATGTACAAATAAAGGAATAAATAAAACAGAAACAGACTCATAGATACAGAGAACAGACAGATGGGTGCCAGAGGGGGGTTGTGTTGGGGGCTGGGTGAAAAGGGGGAAGGTATTGAGAAGTACATATTGGTACTTACAAAACAGTCACAGGGATGCAAAGTACAGCATAGGAAAGCTAGTCAGTAAAATTATAATAACTATGTCTGGTGCCAGGTGGGTACTGGGAATAGCCGAAGAACACTCTGTAAACTACTGTCTAACCACTATGCCGTGCACCTGAAACTAACACAAACAATATTGAATGTGACTGTGCTTGAAAAACAAACAAACAAACAAATAAATAAATACGAGATGTTTTTTATTTACAGAAAAGTTGCACAGATAGTACAGAAAGTTTCTATATACCCCACACCCAGTTTCTCCTATGATTAACATTTTAAATCAGGCCGGTACCTTTGTTACAATGAATAGACCAATACTGATACATAATTTATGACTTAAATCCACTGTTTATTCAGATCCATAGTCCTTTTCTCCTAATATCCTATTTCTTCCCAGGATCCCGTGTAACATTTAGTCCTCACGTCTCCATAGGCCCCTCTGGGCTGTGACATTTTCTCAGACTTTCCTGGTGTTGGCTACTTTGACAGTTTTGAGGAGGACAGGTTTGGGATTTTGTAGAATATCCCTTGATTGGGGCTTTGTCTGATATTTTTCTCATGATGAGACCAAGGTGATGGGTTCTGGAAAGAAGACCCCACAGTGAAGGGCCCTTCTTATCCCATCATATCCAGGATCATGTGTCAGCAAGACTTATCACTGCTGCCCTAGCCTGTTTGGCTCAGTGGATAGAGCGTCAGCCTGCAACTGAAGGGTCCCCGGTTCGATTCCAGTCAAGGGCACATGCCTGGGTTACAGGCTCAATCCCTAGTAGGGGGCATGCAGGCAGTAGCCAATCAATGACTCTCATCATTGATGTTTCTACCTCTCTCTCCCTCACCCTTCCTCTCCAAAATCAATAAAAATATATATTTTTTTAAAAAAAAAGACTTAGTCAGCCAAAACCGGTTTGGCTCAGTGGATAGAGCATTGGCCTGGGGACTGAAAGGTCCCAGGTTCGATTCCGGTCAGGGGCATGTATCTTGGTTGCGGGTGCATCCCCAGTGGGGGGCATACAGGAAGCGGCTGATTGATGTCTCTCTCTCTCATCGATGTTTCTGACTGTCTATGTCTCTCCTTTCCTCTCTGTAAAAAAAATCAATAAAATATATTTTTTAAAAAAAGACTTAATCACTGTTGACGTTGACCTGAGCCCCTGTCCCTGTTGGTCAGATGTCTCCACTGCAGGGCTACTCTCCCCCTGCTCATGCTGTCCTCTTTGGAAAGAAGTCACTCTGTCCAGCCCACATGAAAGAGCAGGAAGTTATTCTCTGTCTCCCAAGGGCAAAGCATCTACATACATTATTTGGAATTTTTCTGTGTAGATAAGTTGTCTCTTCTCCCCTATAGTTATTTATTCCATCATTTCTTTAGACCAATGGTAGGCAAATTTATTAGTCAACAGAGCCAAATATCAACAGCACAACGATTGAAATTTCTTTTGAGAGCCAAATTTTTTAAACTTAAACTTCTTCTAACAGCACTTCTTCAAAATAGACTCGCCCAGGCCATGGTATTTTGTGGAAGAGCCACACTCAAGGGGCCAAAGAGCCGCATGTGGCTCGCGAGCTGCAGTTTGCCGACCACTGCTTTAGACCCATATGGTCTCATGGACATTTTATTTTACACTTTGGCTTACAATCCAAATAATTGTCCCAGTGTTGGCTGTGGAGAGCCCTTTCAGTGGACTGCTATGTCCATTGGATAACTTCTTGCTGCATCTGAACTCTACAGTCACCCCCTGAAGAATGTTGCTTATATCCCAGAGAGTGTAAAACTGTGTGACCCCGCATGAGACCCTCTCTCTCTGGGGGCTTTGGCTTTCCCTAATGGGAGGACAATATACATTATGTTCTCTGCAGGGAGCCCTCGGGCACTGGGGCTCTCTGGTTCTCTGTGCTGATGCGCAGATGCATTTTGTGCCAACAATTCCCAGAGCTAAAAGGGTGCTGTTGTTGTTGTTGTCTGAACTCCATGCTCCGGTTGCGGATTTTCGGTGCCCGGTGATGGATTCCCCCCTGGCTGGGTTCACAGGCCACTCCGGGAAGAGACGGGGATGGACGCGCTTGGCAGCCCAGCAGAAGACACATCCTGTGAGTTTCCACACATGCAGAATGGGGTGCTCTGCCCAAGATTGTAGAAATGTCCGAGGCTGTCCTGGCTGGTTTGGCTCCTTGGATGGAGCGTTGGCCTGCGGACTGAGGGATCCAGGGTTCGATTCTGGTCAAGGGCATGTACCTTGGTTGCAGGCACATCCCCAGTGGGAGGTGTGCAGGGGGCAGCTGATCCATGTTTCTCTCCCATCGATGTTTCTGACTCTCTATCCCTGTCTCTTTCTCTCTGTAAAAAAAATCAATAAAATACAGTGGTACCTCGAGATAAGAGTTTAATTCATCCCTTAACCTTGAGGCGTGGGAAACTATTAGATGCTCGAGTCGCGGTAAACTGGTGGGTGGTGTGCAGCCAACCGATCCTCGAGATTACTCCTATCTCAAATGTTGCTTGTATTTCAAAGCAAAAATCGCTCGCTCGACAGCTCGTATCTCAAAAATCTCGTATGTTAGGGCACTCGTATCTTGAGGTACCACTGTATATTTTAAAAAAGAAAGAAAGAGAGAAAGAAATGTCCAAGACTATGACTCCTGAGTGGTTGTAAGGAAAGGGGGTTGTTCTGCTCTGAGGCCTGCCAGGAAAGCAGCTGTGGTGGACGAGAGACATGTGGGCACCGTCATGAAGTCAGCACAGTGGTTTTGCTGAGTGTCCTTGAGCTGGTTCCTCAACCTCTCTGTGCTTTCAGCTTCTCATTTACTAAGTATGGGTAGTGAGCCTACCACACAACTGGGTGCAGCTCCCACCAGGTCAGGAAGTGGAGAGGAGGAAAAAGAAAGAAAAAGCCCCTGTTTTTTTGTTTTGTTTCTGTTTTCCTGTTTCCCCACAGCCCCTCCCAACACGCTGAACTTCAACGGAGCCCACCGCAAGCGAAAGACACTGGTCGCCCCAGAGATCAACATCTCCCTGGACCAGAGCGAGGGTTCCCTGCTCTCGGACGACTTCTTGGACACCCCCGATGACCTGGACATCAACGTGGATGACATCGAGACCCCCGATGAGACAGACTCCCTGGAGTTCCTGGGGAATGGCAATGAGCTGGAGTGGGAAGGTGAGTGAGCTCCAGGTTGGCTCAGGGCACCTGCCTGGCCCCACCTCCCACTCTGCAGCCCTACCCGCTTCTGGGGCCAGCTAAGTAGAACAATTCCTCCATCCCTTCAGGCTCAGGGAGGCAGGGCTCAGGGGATACCCCCAAGTCCACCTGCCCCCGCAATGCCATGCATGTTTTCCTTGTAAACCTGGGTTTTTCAGAGGGACATTGTTCTCAAAGCTGACCCCACACGTGTTTGTGGGGCATTTGCTTAGGAGCAGCTCTCAACTGCCACGTGGGGTGTGGAGGGAATTCGGCAGGAAGAGAAGGTGCCCGCTTGCACGCACGTTGGTCAGAGACAGACGCTGGGTAATGAAAGAAAGGAGCGTGAGGTCCTAGCAGCTGGCCATCAGTGCTATGAGCAACTCAGGGAAGGTGAAGGCCTAGGGCAGAGTCTCGCCTGAGGGGTGATTCTGCCCCCCAAAGAATACTTGGCAATGTCTGGTGACATTTATGGGTTGTCACAACTGGAGGTGGAGACCAGGGGTGCTGCTCAACACCTCACAGTGCCCAGGACAGCCCCCCAGAGAATGATCCAGGCCCAAATCTCCTAAGTGCTCAGGGTGAGACCTCTTGAGCTGGGGTAACTGGGTGTGGGGGACTCCTCTGGAAGGGGGTCTCGCTGGGGAGGTGTTCGTTGATCTGACATTTCAAGACAAAAATCACAGGTCAGGGCAGAAAGACGCAGGTGGTGGCCTGGGGATGGAATGAGAGCCAGCCTCTGGGTGGGTGTGGAATATAAAGGGAGGAAGGAGCCAGCGGTGATGCCTGGGGGTGGTGGGGGCCTGAGCTGCTGGGAATAGGGCTGAGTCACTTCCTGAGGCAGGAAGCCTGCACGGCGAAAGGTGGGAAAGAGGTGGATGTTTTCAGAGTGGGCTGATGCCCAGAGAGGGGAGAAGGCGTGCAAGGTCACCCAGCAAGGTGTTCACGGACATGAGCTCTCGCCAGGTTGGCTGCCTGACACGCACCCTGGGCACGTTTCTGTATGCCGCGGCTTGAAAAAAGTTCTGTGGGTGTGACTTTCTGACTACCAGGTCCCTCATTCCCTCCCCCACCCCCCACTTTCCCCATAGCCTAGGCTAACACTGTTGATGAGCGAAGTAGAGGATGCGTGTTTTGCCGTGGCCTGGGGAGAGAGGTGGGGGCTCTGCGGCCATGGGCAGCAGAGGGAGCTGGGAGAGGCCAGGACGAGGCATCCAACTCAGGCATCCCTTCCAGATGACACCCCCGTGGCCGCTGCCAAGAACATGCCCGGGGCCAGCGCCGATCTGTTTGGGGACGGCACGGCGGAGGATGGCAGTGCTGCCAACGGGCGCCTGTGGCGGACAGTGATCATCGGAGAACAAGAGCATCGAATTGACCTGCACATGATCCGGCCCTACATGAGGGTGGTGACCCACGGAGGTGAGGCCACACCCCTGGGGCCCCCTCCTGACGCCAGCTGGGCACCTGGAGTCAGTGGCCCTCTCTGAACCCCGGTCTCTTCAGGAGCCACGGGGAAGCTGGGCTCTCATCTCTGTGTGGGTGGGGGTGAAACTTGCATGAGAATGAGACCTGGGTGCGGGGTGCACATGGGGGTGCCTGGGAGGATGGCTGGCGTTCCTTACCAAAGGCAGAGACAGGTTGGGGGCATGGGGCGGCTCAGAGCTTGGAGCTCAGCGAGGGCTCTGCCCATCTCTGTCTGGGCCACTCACTGGCTGCCCCTCACCCCCTACCTCAGGGTACTACGGCGAAGGTCTCAGTGCCATCATCGTCTTTGCTGCCTGCTTCCTCCCAGACAGCAGCTCTCCTGACTACCACTACCTCATGGAGCACCTCTTCCTGTAAGTGGCTGCCGGCTGCACCCCAGCCACCAGCATTCCTGAGGGTCCCGGCAGTGGGCCGGACCAGGCTGTGCGAGCCACGTTGGGAGGGGGCTGGGCCACCAGCAGACCTGGATCTGAGTTCCCTGCTCGCCCACTGGGCCTCATGGTGCCATCATGATCGTCATCGTTACTGTCATGTATTGAGGACTCACTAAGTGGCAGCCACGAGGCTGCATGCTGCATGCGTGATAGCGCATCCATCCTCACATAACCCTGCGGGGTAGGCACCTCCCATTCGACAGGGGCGGAGTCTGAGGCACAGACAGTAAGTCATTTGCCCAAGGACACACAGGTACCGTTTCATTATGACGGAGACAGGTAATACATGTAAAGCACTGGGCAGATGACAGGCAGAGCTCAGTAAGTCAAGATCACTCACTATCGTTATTAGGAAGATTTCCTTCTTACACAGCGGGACTTGGGTGTTAGGTAGGGCCAGAGGATGGGGAGGTACCTGTGGAAGGTCAGAATGGAAAGTGGCCTGAGAGACCAGGGAACCCAGTCCCCCAATTACAGACGGGAAAGGAGAGGCTGAGAGAGAGGAAAGGATTTTTCTGAAATCCCTCCGAGAGAGATAGAGCCAGCAGGGACCCCAAGTCCTTAACATCTGGTGCCGTAAACTACCCACTGTGGGTGCCTGTTCCTCAGCTATATCTGGGGCTATTGAGACCCATCCCCAGAATTAGTGGAGAGAGAAAGTGAAGTGCTGCATATAAAGCATGGCACATAGTAAGTGCTCAATTAAATAGGAACTACTATGCTCATTATATTCACTGACACAAATTTGGGGTGCGCTAGTGTTAGTCATATCCACCCCACCTGGAGTGGCTGGCACAGCTGGGGTGGGGGTAGCACAGGGAACACGTGCCACAGGACCTGGGGCTTTCTAACTCAGGTTCACTCTCACTGGATTGTCTGTCCTCCGTGTCCCATGTTTAGGTACGTCATCAGCAGTCTGGAACTCCTGGTGGCAGAGGACTACATGATCGTGTACCTGAATGGTGCCACCCCCCGGCGGAGGATGCCCGGCATCAGCTGGCTGAAGAAGTGTTACCAGATGATCGATAGAAGGTGAAGGGGACGGGTGGGGCCCGCCTCTGGTGCCAGGGGACAGGAGCAGGGCTGGTTCCAGAGGGAGAATCTGGGGCCCTGAGGGAGAATCTGCTCCATGCTTCCCCAGCTTCTAGTGGTCGCTGGCAATCCTTGGTGCCCCTTGCTTTGTAGATGCCTCACCCCAATTTCTACCTTCATCTCCACATGGCATCTCCCCGAGTGTGCGTCTGTGTCTTAAATGTCCTCTTTTTACAAGGACACCACTAATCATGTATTAGAGGCCCACCCTGCTCTGGTCTGACCTCCCCTGAAATCATTCCATCTGCAAAGACCCTGTTTTCCAAATAGTGTCCCATTCTCAGGACCTAGGGGTTATGAATTTGGGGGGCGGTGAGGGAAGGAGGATGCAGTTCAACATGACAAGTTAAAATTGCTCGACTCTAATTTAGGGGGGGACAGCTCTGCCACTTGCAAACTTCTCCAAGGGACTTAGCTTTACCGAGACTCTGCCTTAAAGTGGCGGCGCCTCCAGGGAGAGCGGAGGAGGCAGCCACTCCCTCCCCAGGGTTTGCCCCAGGAGCCCAACTTGCTTCTTCTGCCTCCCACGCAGATTACGGAAAAACCTGAAGTCCTTAATCATCGTCCACCCGTCCTGGTTCATCCGCACTGTGCTGGCCATCTCCCGCCCTTTCATCAGGTGAGATTTGTCACCTACGTCCAGGTACCGGCGTGCGTTGTCTTTTATTTTTAACCTGCGTTTCCTGGCTTCTCTATGCTAAGTCCGTATTATTAATTTACACGCTTTTCAATCACAGGTGTTGTTATTAAGCGACAAACACGGAGGAAAATAATAATCAGCTCTCCCATATTGAATGTTGGATACCTTTTATCATTTAACCCTGGGACGCTGGTGTAATCATGTACATTTCGTGGGTGGAGAAACTGAGGCTCAGAAAGGTCAAGAACTCACTCAGAGTCACATAGCAAGGTCACGACCCCTCCACACTCCTCCAGAAGGGAGCCCAGCTCCATTCACTCCAGAATTTGTGGGGGAGCCATTAGAATGCTAAGAGGGTCTGACCTACTCCTGGCTAATAATTAAATGAACCAACACGTAATTAGGGGAGATAGTAAGTGAAGTCATGCATCGATGATTTACCAAAAGGACTTGCAGGACTCAGAAAAGTGTTATACCCATGGTTCTGGTTTATTACTACGAAAGGATGAAGATTAAAATTGGCAAAGGAAACGGGTGCATATGGGAGTCTAGAAGAAACCGGAAATGACTTCCAGTTAGTCCCTCCCAGTTGTGCCAAAAGCCCTTATTCTCCCAGCAAGCACATGTGACAATTGGGAAGCTCGCCTTGGTGCCCAGGATTTTTCCGGGGTTGAGCCACATGGGAACAGAGCATCAGGTGGCTGAACTTACTGGGTCTTTAGCAACTCCAGAGGTCAAATTGACATTACATGGCTCAAGGCCTCCGCCATAACCCACACCCTTAGCAGAGACTACACGGCAGGATTTGAGGCCTCAGGTAATCTAAGGTACTCTTACCAGGCAGGATAAGTCTGAGCTTATAGCTGATCTCCCACCAGTACCAAGAGCCAGTTCTTTCTTTGCAATATGCAGGGTTGGGGTTCTCCAGGCCTGCTGGGTTCGCCCTCAGCTGCACAATATAGAAGCACCTGAAAAAACAGAGCAAGGAAAACCAAATTTGGCGTGTTACATGCCCTACTCAATCATATACAAACTGAATGTACATTTCACTTAATATCATGCCAAACAGTGAACTGAGGCATTTCCACATTCCCAACTCAGAATCTGTGGTGCGTTTAAGAGTCGGGCCCAGCCCAGCCAGCGTGGCTCAGTGGTTGAGTGTGGACCTAAGAACTAGGTGTTCACGGTTCAGTTCCTAGTCAGGGCATATGCCCAGGCTGTCGGCTTCATCCCCAGTGTGGGGCGTGCAGGAGGCAGCCGATCCATGATTCCCTCTCATCATGAATGTTTCTATCTCTCTCTCTCTCTCTCTCCCTCTCTCTTCCTCTCCTTTTTTTTTTCTTTTAGATAATTTTTTAAAAATAGATTTCTTTATTGATTTCGGAGAGGAAGGGAGAAGGAGAGAGAGATAGAAATGTCCATGATGAGAGAGAATCATTGGTTGGCTGCCTCCTACACACACCACTGGGGATCGAGCCCACAACCCAGACATGTGCCCCTGGCCGGAATCGAACCTAGGACCCTTCAGTCCGCAGGCTGACACTCTATCCACTGAGCCAAGCTGGCTAGGGCTCTTCCTCTCCTTTCTATCTCTGAAATTTAAAAAAAAAAAAAAAAAGAGTCAGGCCCATACTTTGCCTTAAAGGATTTGCAAGGAGGCAACTTCAGGCACTCTGTGCTCAAGGACTCGTAATAGCGAAAGCAGGTGAATAATACACTAACTATGGATCATTTGTGCTAATGATGAACCCACTTGGCAAAACAGAACTGCATTCTGGCCTCAATATCCCATCATCCAAGGCATATTATTCATTCACTCTTGGTTACTATTCCCATGGCAAATTTTGAGGATCTTGTTTTGAGTTTTCAAAGAAAAAATAGAGGAGAGGGGAGAAAAATGAACTCCTCCTTTTAAAAACTGAGGAAAGTGGCCCTGGCCAGTGTGGACCAGTTGGTTGAACATGATCTGGGGCACTAAAAGGTTGCAGGCTTGGTCAGGGCCCTGGTTTCGGGCTGGATCCCCAGAAGGGCATGCAGGAGGCAGCCAATCTATACTCTCACATCAGTGTTTCTCTCTCCCTCTTCCTTCCTCTCTCTAAAAGTCAATTTTAAAAATCTATAACAGACCGAGACTAGAATCACATCTTGACAGCTATTGTCCTGACGTGCTAGAGTTCTCGGAGAGAATATGCTGGTCTTGATTCACTGGCGAGGGCAGCAAGTGCCCTCGGTAGTGCCCAGATCAGACACATAGGTTTCCCAGCTCCTAGATGGGATAGGTTGTTTGTCACCTTTCCTCATACCCATTAGGGAGTTGGTACCTGCCATAGTGTGTTATAATCCTTTTCTCTATTCTAAAAAAGATAAAAGAAAAAGAAAAAAAATCTGTAACAGAAAAGCTGAGGAAAATGGAGACCAATTCTGACCTGCAATCCCACCCTGAGGTTCTGTGATTGTATCTCCAAGAAAACCTCTGCGTGTTCCATGCTAATCGAAGGCTGGGGATGTGCTGCCACCGAACTGGAATTTTCCCCATGACAGCGCTCTCCCCGCCCCACCTCCCACCCCTGCCCCAACCTGAGACAGAAAGCTCAGCTCATAGGCAGAAAACGAGTCAGAGTCACAGCAGAGATGCTACGGAGATGCGGATATCTGTTTCCAGTGACGGGCATGGTGGGTGGGACCACACCCTCATGATGTAAGTGTTGCCTCTATTTATAGCCCAGCACTCAGAGGAGCAGGTGTTGGCTCTGAGCACCACAAAGAAATCCTTCCTAACAAATCCAATCAGTCCGCCCTGAGCCTGTGAAACGTGGGCATACTCAGGCACTGAGCA
>PVJN01023380.1:0-32222 GCA_004026805.1 Lasiurus borealis | reverse complement strand
AGACTAATCTTGGTTGTAGGTTCTTGCTATTCATTCATTGCCACTCCCTTCTGGCCTACATCGTTTCTGTTGAGAAATCATCTGATAGTCATACAGTACTCCCTTGTAAGTAATAAACTGTTTTTCTCTTGCTGCTTTTAAGATTCTCTCTTTGTCTTTTGCCCTTGGAGTTTTAATTACTATGTGTCTTGATGTGGCCTCTTTGGATTCCTTTTGTTTGTGGTTCTCTGTGCTCCCTGGACTTGTAAATCTATTTCTTTCACCAGGTGGGGGAAATTTTCTGTCATTATTTCTTCAAATAGGTTTTCAATATCTTGCTCTCTCTCTTCTTCTGGCACCCCAATAATTTGGATGTTGGTGTGCTTGAAGTTATCCCAGTCATACACCTATGGATAAGAACAATGTGGGGGAGGTAAGGGCAGAGGGTGGGGTGGGAGCCAGGTGGAGGGGAGCTAAGGGAAGAAAAAAGAGGAGCAATTGTAATAATCTAAATAATAAATATTTATTAAATTTAAAAAAAGAACTGTGATAATTTTGTCATAATTTTTATCATTACCTTTTTCTTCTTCTTTCTCTTCTTAAAGAGTACCTTTCAGCATTTATAATGCTAGTTTGGTGTTGATGAACTTCTTTAGTTTTTTCTTATCTGTGAAGCTTTTATCTGACCGTCAATTCTGAATGATAGCTTTGCTGGGTAGAGTAATCTTGGTTGTAGTTTCTTGCTATTCATCACTTTGAATATTTCTTGCCACTCCTGTCTGGCCTGCATAGTTTCTGTTGAGAAATGAGCTGACAGCCGTATGGGGGCTCTCTTGTAGATAATTAGCTGTTTTTCTCTTGCTGCTTTTAATATTTTCTCTTTGTCTTTTGCTCTTGGTATTTTTATTATGATGTTTCTTGGTGTGGTCCTCTTTGGATTTCTTTTGTTTGAGAATTCTGTGCACTTCCTGGACTTGTATATCTATTTCTTTCACCAGGTGAGGGAAGGTTTTAGTTATTATTTCTTCAAATACGTTTTCACTTGGAATTTTTTTTCTAGCCTAAAAGATATAAAATTGTTTTATCTTTTATTACTTGATGAGTAATTGATATGAATTATTTATGCTGCACTCATGATTCCTGTCTCCCTTTACCCCACACTGTTCTCTCCATGCCTCCCTACCTCAGTTCATGATAACTGCATCACCACCGTGGTCAGGCCATTTACTACTCTTTCTCTCACAAATGATTGAAATCTGTAAGAATATCCTATTGTTGCTGCTTTCTAAATCTATACAGAATATGTTCTGTTCTCATCCTCAACTCTTACATGCTGGTGTGAGCCCTTATCTCTTCCTCTTAGGTCCTGCAAAGGTCTGCAATAAATTTCTATGCTTCTATTCTTGTATCCCAGCCCTCTGAGCAATCCCTTTAAAACATAACTTGCCGAAACCGGTTTGGCTCAGTGGAGAGAGCGTTGGCCTGCGGACTGAAAGGTCCCAGGTTCGATTCCTGTCAAGGGCACGTACATTGGTTGCGGGCACATCCCCCGTAGGGGGCGTGCAGGAGGCAGCTGATCGATGTCTCTCTCTCATCGATGTTTCCAACTTTCTATCCCTCTCCCTTCCTCTCTGTAAAAAAATCAATAAAAATATATTAAAAAAAAAACATAACTCAAAGCATGCCATTCCTCTTGTGAGTGTTAGTATTTTCTCCTCTGTGTTGAACAAATATTTGTTAAATACTTATTATGTGCTAGACACTCTTCTAGATGTGGTTACAACAGTGAAAAGCAAACAACAATCTCTGCTTTCATGGAGATTACATTCTAATTAAAGGAAATAGACAATAAATATACTAAGTAAGTAGTATATTGTAGTATGTTATGTGGTTTTAATTGCTATATAGAACAATAAAATAGAAAAGGTAGGTAAAGAAAACTAGGAAGACAAAGTTTTGGCAGAGTACTCCAAAGAAGTCATGTACTAGTATATACTTTGTTAAGAGATCCCTAAATGCTTTATAGTTTATGTTGCATTTATAACTGGCATTTCTTTTTTTAGTTGGTTATTGCTGATGTATATAAATGCTCTAGATTTCTGTAAGGTGGTCTTGTATCTAGTCCTTACTTATTAAATCTAATGGACTGTTGAATATTTTCTCCTAGATATATAATCATATCATCTGTACATCGTGATAGTTCTTCTTATAAACTTGGTACATCTTAATCTATTTTTTTTATTCTTAGGCCAGGACTGCTAATGTCATATCACACAATAGCTATGATAGCAGATATCCCTTCTTGTTCCTGATCCAAAGCAAAGCATCTATAGATTCTCCATTAAGTATAGTGTTTGCTGTGGATTTAGGGTTTTTAACCTTCATTAAGTTAAGTTTTTGAGAACAAAGTATAATAAAGTGAGGGTGTACCTGCCTTAGTTTATAGCAAAATATATTATAAAGTAACTACTATTAAAACTGTGGTATTGGTGTAGAAAAAGACAGGCACCCATGAATCAAAATATAAACCCAAAGAAGCTTTAATAAATGGAATTTAGTATCAATTTAGAAAAATAGAGTCTACTAAATAAATGATGTTAGGACAAATGGCTACATTAACAGGAAAAAGAAATGTCATATTGTCTATTATATGTCATAAAATGAATTTATATTTAAAAGTGAGGAAATACATTTTGTAAATGAGTTTATGTTTATTCTCTTCCCTTCTAAAAACATGCTAAATAATGATAAAAGGATAAAAATGATATAGTAAATCCACAAAGTGAAGAGCACAATAAGTAAGAAAGGCCTTAAGAAGTACAAACTGGTAGTTATAGAATAGTCATAAAGATGTAAAGTACAATAGAGGGAATAAGGTCAATATTATTGCAACAACTATGTATGGTGCCAAGTGAGTACTGGACTTATCAGAAAGATCACTTTGTAAGTTATGTAAATATCTAATGACCATGCTATATACCTAAAACTAATATAAAATAACATTGAATGTCAACTGTAATTGATATTTGTAAAAAAAAAAAGGGGGGGTGGGGGACCCAAAACAAGTATTTTATGAAAAATGCCAGCAACATTTGGAGGCTAGAAAAGCAACTTTGTGTTGGTCTCTTTTGTCTTTTTGAAGATCCAAAGCTAACTTGGACTCGATTAAACTTCACCTTCTAACTGTAGCACTCACATAGGTAGCCCTCAGCAGGCAGATTGTTTATTGTGCTTAGAAAGTTGGCTGGGAGGCAATGCTGTTCCCGCCAGCTCCCAGAATAAGTTGGGAGAGGAAACCACAAGCTCTTTCCTGGGGCAATGCCAGGTGGCTGAGCAGAGAGCAGCCTGGTCGCTGTCCCCTGGAGAAGGCACAAATGGAAATCTTCACTCTCGCTCTTGTGGGAGGGGAGAGAGGTGCACACTGGGCCTCTGCATGTTTCATGTACAGTAGTGTTTTTTTACACAGAGTGATCGCACTTTTCTTAGCAATTCTGAACCCTGAACATCCCTAAGTAAAACAAGGGTTTTAGGAAGGTTGTTCTCCTTAACATGAAAGGAAAGGCAAAGTTCTAAAAGGTTACAGGATGTGATGGTTGAATTCCAAATATGAAGACTAGCCCAATAGTAAGCAGCATCTGTCTAGGAGCTGGCTATAAAAATGTCTCCCTGCCCACATTCAGACTAGACAGTGTTCCACAGAGCATCCCAGTGATGGCCTGGCCCCAAAGTTATTGCTCAAAGAAATGTGGAGATGGATGAATCAGAATGAGGAAGTTGAGGTAGAATCATATCTTTATGCTCATAAAGTGGATAAAAGTCCCACCATTTAAGTCAAACCCCTCTTGAGAAATTAAAATTTGGTGAGCTCCTTCCTTTCTCTAGGGACAGGAAGCAAAGCCTTCATTGGCAAAGTTGAAATATAGGTTAGGATAGTAGGTGCAGAAATGACCAGATAAGGGGAGGAAAAAGAAAAGAAATCTAATAAACAAAACATAATTGGCCCCTTGAGATGTCATCACTAAAGTTAGAGAAAGTTCTACCTCACCCAACTGCACTTGCTTCAAATGACACAGCTTTCCCTGCTTTGCACAGGATAGCCTCCTCCATTCTCCAAAGGTGAGTCTGACATTTTTCAGTCTTTCTTCAACACTTACTTGGGAACATGAATTACAAAACCAGATCCTGTAATCCATGTCTTCTCCTGTATTCTTTGGGCCTAAGAGTGTGATGGTGTGATGTAATTGTGCTCTAGTAGCAATTTGTCCTAAGAAAATGCTCTGGCTATCCAAATTAGAAAGTTGGCACCGCTACTGTTTTAGGGATTCCCCATGTGGATGAGCCTGAGAATGCTGAAGAGTCAGTGCCAGATTTGCAGTCATGAACTCTGCTTTTCACCATCTCCTGAAACTGGTCAGGTGTCAGGTCTGTGCTGATGAGCCTCTTCTTTGCTGATGGAGTAGAAAGATGACCCCTCACCCGCAGAGATTAGCTCTTTTCTCTCCAGACAGAATTTCTGTCTGGAGAACAAGTTTTTAAAGTAACACCTTGTATGAAGTACTATCCACAATTGCACTTCTGGGACTGGGCATAAATATAATTTGGTTTATCTAGGTCCCAGTGTACACACTTGTGTGCTGAGTAGGTCAGTTAGCTGGTACATGTTTTGAAACTAGTCTTATATTTTCAAGTTTATTTCCATTTGCATAATGATACAAATCATTTTTGTTATTTTTACTGTTGTAGGTTACTATTTGCATATTCCTCTGGGAGAAGGATTATTTATGCCACTATCTTTTTAAAAAGTATTTTTATTGATTTCAGAGAGGAAGGGAGAGAGAGAGAGAGATAGAAACATCAGTGATGAGAGAGAATCATTGATCAGCTGCTTTCTGAACATCTCATTCTGAGGATAGAGCCCACAACCCAGGCATGTGCCCTGACTGGGAATCCAACCATCACTTCCTGATTCATAGGCCAATGCTAAACCGCTGAACCACACCAGCTGTGCTATGCCATTATCTTCATTTTACAAATGTGAAAACTGATGTGGTAAGATTTTAGAATATATGTTTTTTCATAAAGCATCAGTCCAATGGAGAGGGTCTTTCAAAATGAAAATAAAATGTTTAAGTTGCATGAAAATGATCCAAAGAAAGAATTCTGTTAGTAATGATAAATGAAGGTATTCTACTTGACTAGAATACCTAATCAAGTAGAATGTGTGACTGGTTCTAGCTTGATGCTCATCCTTTAAGTACTTTGGGGCAAAGAAAAGAAAACAGACCAATAATGGCAAAGGGCTGGAAAGGAGCGGAGCAGGGAGGAGGGAAGACTCTGCCCACACAGGAGGCAGATGGATCCAGAAGCCCTTGCTTTTCTTCCAGCTCAAATCTGTGCCGTCCCCCAATTCCTTCCTGCTCTCTACCATTTTACTTAGTTTTTTCTTCTTCATCCCACATCTATCTCCTCTTAAAATGATTCTAAAAACTCTGAATAAAGGAATGTGGGTTTGTAAACATCTCCAGCGTGCTTTTCAATGCAGAGACGACTTTGGTGAAGTACTGTCCTCTTCACAAAGCAGATTATAACAAAGAGGCCAAAGAGCAGAAATTAAGTGTGTGTGGAAATATTCAGTAATGCCAAATATACATGCCATAATGAAGTGTTTTTGAGTCTTCTAACTCTTGGTGGGAAATTTGGGGTTTTTCAGTAATGTAACTGAAAAAAAATTGTCCTGAAGATTTTTGTATGTGCATATGCCTGGCCTTGTCTTGAAATATCTCACTTTTCAGATTTTCTGAGGATCCATTGATCTCCCTGGTAAGTATATTTTGATCAAGGTTTCCACCATGATAGTACCAAATTCAGTAAAAGTCTCCCTGCAAGAAATGAATGAATAATACACACTGGGACAGAATATCAAGATAAATAAAGTATTGGAAGCCCTGGCATACGCATAGCTAGCAATGTGTAAATTTATTAAATGTCAAGAAAATTACCTTTATTTTCTTTTCTTTTATTTTCATAGTTTCCATTTCTTCCTCATATGGTTTTATTTTTATTGCCTTGGTTTCTTCATTGTACTTTTTTTCTTTGTCTTCCTGTCTGGTTTTCTTTCTTACCAATCATTTTCTCTTTTTTATTTTACTCCATATTAGCTTATCAACATCTCTCATTATTCTTATTTACATTTCAATATGCCCTCCTTTTCTCTCATTTGTCCATTATGCACAGATTTCTTTCAAATATTTGTTTACCTATTTTCTACTTATTTACTTAAATTTGGGCAAGTTTTGATTTTTTGAGGAAGACATTTAGATATTTAGAAAGACATACTAGTATCACTGGTCTGTGAAAACTTTCTTAAAAATTGAAGTGAAATTTGCATAACATCAAATAGTACACAATTCAGTGGCATTTAGTATGTTCACAGTGTCATTTTGGTTTTATATTTGTGAGTGTACAATTAAAAAGATATGAAAAAGAATCTGTGAACAGCTTGGGCACAAGCGAGTATATTTGTGTGTGGGACCTGAATGGGACCCTATGGAAAGAAAACATTCTTATGACTGTGGAAAGAACTCCTGCTTCTCTTCTCCACTTCTGTAATGATTTCAGCTTAACTACACAGTTGCTCAACATGTTATCTCTATCTTTGATGTGATTGCCAAATGACTGGGAAACATAACCTCTTTTTTTATGTTAGTGTGACAGTAACTATTTACATAAACTATTTACACAAAGTGCCTACATATACCTCAAACAGTGAGGATATGTAAGCACTATATATAAGTGCTCACAACCACAAGGAATAGATTCCAAGTTCCCATGGGAGTGGCTCAGAAGGAACAAGTCTTCCCAACCAGATAAGATGCATCCCCACAGTCCAGGATCCTTTGTTATGCTTCGCCTTCTATCACTTAGGGATATTCTTTGAACTAGACAAAAATATCCTTAGCTTCACATTTTATTTTGATTGCTAACTTAAAAAAATAAACATTCAACTTATCTATTTCTTATATTACACCATTATTATGTCCTTATAGTCTATAAGCAGAGCCCTTTATTTTATTTTTTTTCTTAGAGGAAGAAAAGACTTTCTGCCATGGATCTACTCTACGTTGTTATATTCATTGCCATATCCAACACAAAGTAGAAGCATGATCGCCTTTCAAATGTATAAAAGAGGACAGTTAGTCACATACATCAAGACTAGGAGAGACATGTGCTGCACTCCTGTTTCTCCTTGTCATGCTGGCTATGTGGCTTAAAGGCCAGACTTTAAGTTCACAGGTGAGTGAGAGGGGCCTACTCTGGTCAACCATGATTCTGAAGTGAACGGGACCAAAAGGAGGAAGTCAATCCTCTTGATATATTTCCTGATTTTTGTTTTAGGTGAGTCCACAGCCTTTAAACAATGACTGTCACTGTGCTGTACAAACACAGGGTCTTGGTATGTAAAGGAGGAGCATAGCAGATTATGTTCCAAATTATCAGATAATCAGTTTATCTGCTGACTCATTCACTATCTAGTCATTTCACCTTATTTTTCTATCTGCAAAATAGAGATAATTACCCAAAATTCTATATTGTGAAGATTGTTATATTACATTACTAGAGGCCCAGTGCACAAAATTTGTGCACAGGGAGCAGGGTTCCCCTCAGCCCAGCCTGCACCCTCTCCAATCTGAGATCCCTCTCACAATCCTGGACTGCTGGCTCCTAATTGCTTACCTGCCTGCCTGATCACCCCTAACTGCCCCTTCCCCTACACTGGCCTAATTGCCCCTCACTGCCTCTGTGTGCCAGCCAGATTGTCCCCAACTGCCCCTCCCTGCTGGCCTAGTACCCCTACTGCCCTCCTGCCAGCCTAATTGCCCCCATTCCCCCTCCCTACTGTCCTGGTCACCCCACGCAGGCTGCTTGTTCAAAGTTTAGTTTGGTCGTCCCACACTAACCCCCCTGCCGGCCTGGTCATAGGCAACTATCCTGTGAGGGCTTGAGGGGTAATTTGCATATTACTTCTTTATTATATAAGATATTAATAGATATATAAAGTATTTAATAGAATGCCTTCTACAGAGTAGGTGTTTAGCAAATAAAATGTTCATATCAACTTGATATAGAAAAAAGTGTAGTTATGGTTTTAAATTCTCCTCTTAGCATTCTTCCCAACCCCAGGGAACTTTTGATCTTAGGCTTGGCAATAGTATTTCAGGAGCTTGTTTGCTTTCTTCCCACCATCTGACACCAAAACAATAGACAAGACTGACAATATTTTCTGAAATTAAACCTGGCTGTTCAATGATTCACAGGATAATTGAGTTGGGTAAGTTATTTGAAACAATTTCACAAAGAAACAGATTTTACTTTGACTTTAACATACCACTTTTTAAAAATATAAAATAAATTTTATTTTTAAAAATTGCTTACACAAATAACATGTCACTTGGAAATACACTTGCTTGACTACATCATTAAGCAAAAACAACATGGTTTTAAACACAAATACTTTCCTATGAATATGTTTTTAAATATAGGAAAAACACCACTTGTTTTGATGTTGTTTGTTTGATTTTTAAAAACTGACATTTGTTTAAGTCCTGGTTATAGAAGTTCAAACAGTGTAAATGAATCCACCATTAACCATCACCTTCAATCCATGTCACCTGTGTGCACATGCAGACCTGCTGAAATACCTGGAGGAGCTGCTGCATTATGCTTACACTTGAGCTGTTGGCAGATGGGACTGAAGAAAGCTTATTTGGAATAAGTCTTACATATAATTAAGACAAAACCATTGATGTCCCTCTAAACAAAGGTCAAAGTAGAAATACTTCTAGAAAGTAATTTATCCTACTTTGGTATGTTTTAGGTTTTATTTGTAATTTGCATAGTTATTTAATTCATCCCAAACACAAAGTAGGCAGCACAAATAACTATTGATTTCTTCAACATCTCTGTTGTCAGCAATTTTTGAAATAATGTGTATATACATCTTTAGATGCCAACATAGCTGTCAGGATATTAGGTGAGAAAGAGAAAATAAAGAGGAAAGTAAACACATATGAAGGAAATATAGTTTAAGTATTTAGACTTAAAATGATATCCCTAGGGAAAATAGTTATAATGAGTTTTCCAGAAAATTCTCTTGCCTATCAACATGGACCTGATGATGCCCTTAATCCAAATATTCTGAAAACTACAAGTGTAGGAAGCCACATGTTGGGTACAAAGCAGTTGGATGGGGAAAGTGATGGGTCATGCATTTAGCTGTATTTTGTAGTGTAATTTTTTTTAAGCTATTGGTGAATTTCTAAAAAGCATTGGAGTATCTGAGGTACATTTACATAAGGCTAAGAAAGCACTGTAAACATTATTCATCCATATTTTTATCTGGGCTCTCATGACTAGGAAAATTTCCAACCAGTATAATGACAATATTTTCTATTCCAGAGTAGAATGTAGCAGAACAAAAAGAAATCGGTGTGCAAATATATATGATGCAAAAGAAAATTACAGGGAAAGGATTACAAAAAATTAAGACTATGCTGTTGATTTTTAGCTCTGAAGCTAAAAAAAAATTGTTAATATTGAATGCTCCAGAAAATATCAGTATTGATTGTAAACTACCTATTTTTTCATGAAGATTTTGGCTCCTTTATTTTTTCACAGTGAAGAGTCTTACATATTTATGCATTTTATTTTTCTTTACCAGTCCTATAGCTGAGTACCTTGTTCCAATTAATTTTGGTGTGGGTGACTGAAGCTTCCAGTACAGGGCTTGAGTGTGGTACCTGGCATTGTTTGATTATTTCTATTGTGTGTCAATTTCTGAAAGCTCTGTTTTATTTTGTTTTGTTTTGAAAATATTTTTATTTATTTCATAGAGGAAGGGAAAGGATAGACAGTTAGAAACATCGATGAGAGAGAAACATCGATCAGCTGCCTCCTGTACACCTCCTACTGGACACTTCCTACAACCAAGGTACATGCCCTTGACCGGAATCGAAAATGGGACCCTTCATTGTGCAGGCTGACACTATCCACTGAGCAAAACCGGTTAGGGCATGAACTATAATCTCAAGTCTTCCAAACCACCTGTATCATTGATGGTATGATATCGAACATTATAAAAGGTTGAAACTGGAGCCTTTCAATAAATTTAACTACAGTCTGCTGTTCCTCTATAGTTAGAACATGAGTAATCTAGGGAGCCATTTGAATAATGATCTTACATGCTTTGTCACAGGATTGTCTCCAAAACCTCAGACTCCCATCTGTATGTGTTAATTATAGATCACTTATTTTCTTCTGTAAGTGAGAAAACATAAGAGAAATTTTGTTTGGGGGTAAAAAAACTACTATAGCCTATAACATTATGTTCTATAATAATACTTATGACCTGATCTTCTATCCTTCTATCTTCACTGGTGAGGTTATATTGATATTATATTGTGAGTCAATAGCTGTCCTTTCCTTAAAATATTGTTATTAAGTAATAATCTAACATCAATAAACACTCCATTAAATTCCTCTTGGGGGCATAAGAGATGAATTTTAGAAACTATGTATACTTTCTCTATGCAACACTTGACACTTGAATTAGACCACGTTAGGTTGACTTTGCCTAACTGGACCACTTGTGTGAGGGAGGTGGAGAGGAAGCCTCCCATTTGTCCCTCCAAAGTAAAAATACAGCCCAGCTAGAGTGGCTCAGTTGTTGACCATTGACCCATGAACCAAGCGGTCACCAGATCAATTTCCAGTCAGGGGATGTGCCTAGGTTGGGGGCTCAATCCCTGTTAGGAGTTGTACAGGAGGCAGCCTATCAAATTTTCTCTCTCATTGGTGTTTATATCTCTTTTTTTTCTCTCTCTAAAATCAATGAAAGTAAAAAGACAATTTACAGAACATAGATTCAAAATAATTTAATAAAAAAACACCTATAAGAATATTTATATTTAAATTAATTATGGTTTCCCAGATACATTGCACTGAGGAGAGATAAGTAGGATTGTGTCAGAGATATTTAGAGTGGAAACCTAGTAAACAAAAAGTGGCTAAATTGTATTGTGCATTATTCAGAAGTATACTTTCATATGGACCAAGAACTTTCTCACCAGAAAGCCAGGAATTCTATAACAATTATTAAATTGAGTAGGATTTTAAGTCCTACTTCATTTATTTTCTTCTCCCACATAAGAACAGATGTTTGGGAGAAATCATGTTCCAATTAATTGAACTCCAAGAAAGTAATTTCTCTTATCCTTGATTTCCAGCTGCACAGCTGGACTCCATTGTGTTCTTCATCTATGGATATGTTCAAACAGTTTGGCTGAGAAGTTCTAGGGAAACTTTAGGTTCAGATGGGTAGGCTCTCCATATGCTCTAAAAGCCACCCTTCCAATCTTGAATTTCCATGATTGTTATATCAACAATCCTCAGGAACTCATGGGCCAGGAAAATAAAACCCAGATGTGCATGAGTGAGTTCCTTCTGCTGGGGCTGACCAGTGACTGGAGAACACAAGTCTCCCTCTTTGTCTTGTTCCTGATCATGTACTTGGTGACCATTGTGGGAAATCTCCTCATTCTTCTTCTGATCAGACTGGACAGCAGGCTTCATACCCCTATGTACTTCTTTCTTACTGTTTTATCCTTTGTGGACCTTTGTTATGCAAACAGTATTGCCCCACAAATGTTAGCCCACTTGCTCTCAGTCCAGAAGTCCATCCCATTCCACAACTGTGTGCTCCAGCTCTATGTATCTCTGGCATTGGGTGGATCTGAGTTCTTTCTGCTGGGAGCCATGGCCTATGACCGCTATGTGGCGGTGTGCCACCCACTGCACTACACAGTCATCATGCACGGAAGGCTGTGCCTGGGGCTGGCTGCCGGCTGCTTGGTGGCTGGTTTCATGAATTCACTGATGGAAACAATCATCACCTTTCGGCTTCCTCTGTGTCACAATATTATTAACCATTTTGCCTGTGAGACCCTGGCTGTACTGCGGCTAGCCTGCATGGACATCTCCTTCAACATGGTGATGGTGGCCATCTCAGGATTTCTGGTGATCATGCTTCCCTGTGCCCTGGTCCTCTTCTCCTATGGTCATATAGTCACTGCCATTCTGCGTATTCGTTCTGCTCAGGGACGCAGCAAAGCCTTTGGGACCTGTGCTTCCCACCTCACTGTGGTGTCCATGTGCTTTGGGGCTACCATCTTCACCTACCTGGGGCCACGGTCAGCATCCTCAGTGGAAGAAGAGAAGATGGTTGCTCTATTCTATGCTGTGGTGGCACCTATGTTGAACCCCTTGATTTATAGCTTGAGAAATAAGGAAGTGATGGCTGCTGTGAGGAAAGTTTTAAAGAAACTTAGAGATAAAAGATACAGCCTGTAAGAAATTCTTATCAAAACACAAAGGTGATCACATTTACACCGAAGAAGATTATTTTGGTCAGATCCTTGCATTTGAATGGTTAATGCATTTCTTTACATAGGCCAATATTAAATAATTTATGCCAGTGATCCATGGGAGAGTCTCGTCTTAGATCATCTGTCTCATATATCCAGTAGTATTTAGACTTCATCTAACCATTTTTTATTTTACTGGTGTATCGATGGTTAAAGGAATGTTCCATGGCTTCATTATTGGCATTAATTGCATTAGAAAATGTTATGCAAACGTCACCATATCTATTTCCAAAATTATTCACCACCATGTCTTTTTTTTTGTATTTTTTATTGTTTAGATTATTATACATAGTAGTGCATATATCTCCATCCCCCTCCCCAATTGACTTTTATTTAACTAATTTTCCAAGACTTGTTTCCTATAAACTGGTTACAAAGTCTTCACACCCATTGCACTCTTTTAAAAACTTAAATGTAGGTCTGTATATTTACTCTACTAATTGTTATTATTGATTTTCACATATCACACCAATATGCCAAGATTATTTTGAATTTTTATTTCCCAATTTATACTATTAGTTTACTTTCTATTTCTGTTCCATAGATAAAATAAGCAGAAAAATTATGAAAAGAAATACCACAGAGTACATGTTCATTATATATCACTGTGAACCTACCTCTAAGTAGTAAAAATAGGACCAGATGTCATATAATTGATATCAGATAGTATGTAGCCTTTTCAGATTGGCTTCTTTGCCTTAGTGATAAACATTTAAGTTTCCTTCATGTATTTTCATGGCTACATAGTTCTTTCTTTTTGGAACTGAATGATATTCCATTATCTGTATGTAGTACAGTTTGTGCTGCTGAAAGACACATTGTTTTCGAATTCTGGTAATTATTAATACAGCTGCTAGGTTTTGTGGACATATTTTCAAACACTTTGGGTAAATACCAAGACACATAATTGCTGGATCACATGGTCAATATGTGTTTAGTTTTGTAAAAAACAAAACAAAACACTAAACTGTCTTCCAAAGTGGCTGTACCATTGTGCATTCCCAGCATCACTGAATGAGAGTTTTTATTGCTCAATTTTTCACCAGCAATTGGAGTTGTCAATGATCTGGATTTTGGCCATTCTAACCGGTGTGTTGTTTTTTTAATTTGCATTTCATTGATGACAAAACACTGGAAACATTTTTCATGGATTTACTTGCCATCCGTATATCTTCTTTGGTGAGGTGTTAAAGGCATTAGGCTAATTTTGAATCAGGTTGTTTGTTTTCTTTTTGTCAAGTTTTAAGAGTTCTTTGTACATTTTAGATAATATTTTTGTATCTGATATGCCTTTTGCAAAAACTTTCTTCCAGTGTGTGGCTTGTTTTTTCATCCTCTTGAAATTATTTACTTTCATACTGACAGAAATACCTATCAAAATATGCAAGAACTCAATAAAGTTATTGCCTATTCATCCTTTAAAAGACTATAACTATTGTAACAAAAAATGTGAAAATAACTTTAGCCAAAAAAAAAAAAAAAAGAAAGGGCTTAATGTAAAGGACTAGGGGCATGAAAATTAAGTTGTGCTAAGACAGGAAACAAGCTAAAATCTTATAAATATATAATTAAGCTTTAAAAGCTATACATTTTTATGGTGTTGAAAGTAAAGAAACTAAAGCCAGAGTGATCAGCACAAAATAAAGCTGCTGCCTCTACGGGATATGAGAACTTGGCTAGAGATCACTGGAGAAAGTGGTTTTAATTAAATTTGATTAATCACCCTCTCTTAAGAGATTATCCCAAGCAATATTGTCATGTCCGACAATCCTTCATCATCTGGATTTTTATCTCCAATTTGTCCCACAAATATGACCCACATGCTAACCTTCTATGATACCACAATTATTCTTTTTTTAAAAAAACAACAACAAACAACTCCATATTGTTGAAAGTATTACATGTATCCCCTTTTCCATTGTTGTTCTCTCCCAGTCTGCCCTCATTCCCCAGCCCTGGCCTTCACCACCACCCCCATTGTTATGTGTATAGGCATACAAGTTCTTTGGTTGATCTCTTCCCACCCGCCTGCCCTCCCCCTGCTTTCCCGTTGAGGTTTGAGGTTCTGTTCAACGCTTCTATGTCTTTGGATCTATATTTTTTTCATCAGTTAATGTTGCTCATTATAGTCCACAAATGAGTGAGATATTTATCCTTCTCTGACTGGCTTATTTCACTTAGTATAATGCTCTCCAGTTCCATTCATGCTATTGCAAATGGTAAGAGTTCTTTCGTTTTTACAGCAGCATAGTTTTCCATTCTATAAATGTACCACCATTTTTTAATCCACTTATCTGCTGATGGGCACTTAGGCTTTAGTTTCCAAATCTTAACTATGGTGAATTGTGTTGCTAGGAACATAGGGGTGCATATGTTCTTTCTGATTAGTGTTTCTGGTTTCTTGGGATATAATCCTAGGAGTGGGATTACTGGGTCAAATGGGAGATTCATTTTTAATTTCTTAAAAAAAATGTTTTTTTATTGATTTCTTACAGAGAGGAAGAGAGAGGGATAGAGAGTTGGAAACATCATTGAGAGAGACATTGATCAGCTGCCTCTTGCACGCCCCCTACTGGGGACGTGCCCGAAACCAGGATACATGCCCTTGACCGGAATTGAACCTGGGACCTTCCAGTCCCCAGGCGGATGCTTTATCCACTGAGCCAAACCTGTTTTGGCTAATTTCTTTTTTAAAAATAAATATGTATTGTTCAGATTATTACAGATACTCCTCTTTTTTTCCTTCATAGCTCCCCTCCACCCAATTTACCCTCCACCTCCACCCTATCCCCTCCCCCCCACTGTTCTCATCCATAGATATAAGATTTTTGTCCAATCTCTTCCTGCACCCCTCACACTTCCTCCCCACTGAGAATTGTCAATCCACTCCATTTCTATGCCTCTGATTCTATTATATTCAGCAGTTTATTCTGTTCATCAGATTTTTTATTCACTTTATTTTTAGATTCACATGTTGATAAATATGTATTTGTTGTCACTTTGTTGTTCATAATTTTTATCTTTACCCTTTTCTTCCTTTTTTTAAAGAATACCCTTCAGTATTTCATATAATCCTGGTTTGGTGGTGATGAATTCCTTTACCTTTTTGTTGTCTGTGAAGCTCTTTATCTGACCTTCAATTCTAAATGATAGCTTTGCTGGGTAGAGTAATCTTGGTTGTAGGTTTTTGCTATTCATTACTTTGAATATTTCTTGCCACTCCCTTCTGGCCTACATAGTTTCTTTTGAGAAATCAGCTGATTGTCATATGGGTACTCCCTTGTAGGTAACTAACTGTTTTTCTCTTGCTACTTTTAAGGTTTTCTTTTTGTCTTTTGCCCTTGGTATTTTAATTATGATGTGTCTTTGTCTGGTCCTCTTTGGATTCCTTTTGTTTGGGGTTCTCTGTGTTTCCTGGACTTGTAAGTCTATTTCTTTTACCAGGTAGGGAAAGTTTTCTGTCATTATTTCTTCTATGTTTTCAATATTTTGCTCTCTCTCTTCTTCTGGTACCCCAATAATTTGGATGTTAGTATGCTTAAAGTTGTCCCAGAGGCTCCTTACATTATCTTCACATTTTTGAATTATTTTTTCTTTTTTTTCTGGTTAGATGTTTTTTGCTTCCTCATATTTCAAATCTTTGGTTTAATTTTTGGGGTCCTCTAGTCTACTGTTGAATTTGTATATTATTCTTTATTTCAGACAGTGCATGCTTAATTTCTGACTGGTCCTTTTTCATTTTTTTGGCATTCTCATTAAGATCCTTAAAGGTCTCATTAAGTTCCTCATAGTTTCTAGAAGATTCTTGAGTAACCTTATAAATGTGGTTTTGAACTCTATATCTAGTAGTTTGCTTCCTTCCATTTCTTTCATTCGTGACATGCCTGCATATTTTGGCTGCTTCCCTATGTTAATGGAGTGGCTTTATGTGGTAGGTGACCTATAGGGCCCAGTGGCTCAGTCTCCCCAATCACTTCAGGTGGATACTCTTGGTGCACTCATTTGTGGGCTGGGTGCAGAGTATTGTTGTAGTTAAGCCTTGATTGTTGTTGGTACACTGGGAGGAATTGACCTCCAGGCCAATTAGCTAGGAGGACCCACTGTGTCTATAATGGAAGTACTGCTATACTGGAGACACCCTTAAGGGGTAGGACTTGCTTCAGTGGGGCTTTGGTGCTCACTGAATCTGTCTCTTGAATATGTCACTTATGGATGTGAGGAGTTGAAATATGGTATCATCTCACATTGACCACTAGATACACTGCCTCCTGCATCTCCACGGAGGTGCAAGTTAGCTACTGCCTGAGGCCACTCAGCAAGAGCTATAGGGAGATCTCCAGATTTCTCTTCTTTGCTTGGAGTTTGGAAGTTTTGGAGTTGTTTGACCCAGCTGCAATTTGTTAGGTTAAGCTGTGAAAGGGCAAACCATTCATATGCAAAAGCCACTGTGCACAGTTTGGGTAGGTTTGTAAATTAGGTGAGGCGGGTTCTCAGGGCATCACCAGGGTGTAGCAAACAGTGATGCCTGCCAGTCAGCTGTCTCTATCTCCCTGCATCCCATGCCCCAGAGCAGTAAACAATGATTCCTGTGAAAACCTCTGCAAGAAAGCCACCGTCACTTTCTGTCTTGATGCCAGACAGTCCAGCTTCTCCCAATAGGAGTCTGGGTCTCCAAAGTCTCACCAGAAATTGGAGTTCAGAGCAGTGGGGAATTTGAATCTCCTTCCCAACTGAAAAAAAAGTGGACCCAGTCACCAGCCCAATTTGCACGCCTCTGTACCTCTGCTTTTCTGCTCCTTGGCATGTCCTACCCAGTCTCAATGTGCTTTTTTCTTTCTTTCTAGTTGTAGAACTTCTATTAAGCCAGCTTTCCCATGATTCTGGGTGGTAGTCATTTTGTCTTTTAATTGTAGTTTTGCTGTGGTTGTGAGCATGCACAGGTGTATACCTTATACGCCATCTTGGTTTCTCCTCATTTTTAATTTCTTGAGGAAACTCCTCTGTTTTCCACAGAGACTGTGTCAGTTTGCATTCCCCCCAGCAGTATATGAGGGTTCCCTTTTCTCCACATCCTTGCTATTTGCTGATTTGTTAATATTTCACAGACCTATAACAAACTCTCCAAAAATTTATATGGAACAAAAGAAGATCCTGAATAATCACAGAAATCTTGAGAAAAAAAGAACAAAGTTGGAGGGATCACAATACTATACATCAAATTATATTACAAAGCTACTGTTCTCAAAACAGCCTGGTGCTGAAGAACATCAAATCGACCAATGGAACAGAACAGAGAACCCAGAAATTGACCCAACCCATTAAGCTCAATTAATATTTGAAAAAGGAGGCAAGAGCATATAATGGAGTCAATACAGTTTCTTCAATAAATAGTGGTGGAAAAATTGGACAGATACACGAACAAAAAAGAAAGAAAGAAAGAAAGAAAGAAAGAAAGAAAGAAAGAAAGAAACTTGACCACCAACTTACCCCATACACAAAAATAAACTCAAAATGGATAAAAGACTTAAACATAAGATGGGAAACCATAAAAATCTTAGAAGAATTCATAAGCAGCAAAATATCAGATACAGCCAGTAGCAAAACACAGATATTTATATTACAATTCTTAACAGTAGCAAAATTACAGTTATGAAGTAGCAATGAAAACAACATGAGGGGGTCACCACAACATGAAGACCTCTATTAAAGGGTCAAGGCATTAAAAAGTTTGAGAACAACTGTGACAATGGAAACTAAGAAGAAAATAAATTAATGGGACTACAAAGAGCTTCTACAAAAGAAACCATCATCAACAACAACAAAAAAAAAAAAGAAAAGAAAAGAAAGCCCACTCTATGGGAGAACATATTTGCCAATGTGACATCTGATAAGGGTTTAATCTCCAAAATTTTTAGAGAACTTATATAACTTAATAAGAGGAAGATAAACAATCCAACAAAAAAATGGGTAAAGGACTTAGACACTTCTCAAAAGCAGACACTGTAGAGGCTGTCAGAGTTTTTCTTGGGTTTTGAGATAAATTGAGGCCAGAGATCTGAAAGAATTACCTTATTTTATTTGCTATAATTTGGTTTTCATACTTCAGTCCTATAAAAGAAACTATATTGAAGGCTGCTTCATTGCCATAAGCAAGTGTGGCAGATTGAGTTGTTCATAACTGTTAATATCTCTATTTGCCATTTCAGGAAAGGATAGTGAATCTGATAGCTTTTCTTTCTCTGAGTGCTTGCTTGATGATAGAGAAGTGATGTTTGGTAAACTGGAATTTGGCCCAAAGCATAACATATTGGTCAAGTGGCTCCCAAAGGCAGTTGACAAAGTAATGATGGTCCCATCACAGGATAAATTTATTTACCACACAGTATGACACAAGCATTTATAGTAAAACTCTAATTAAAAATGTACTGAAGTGTAGCAATATAAGTTTACTTTGGGTATTAATGTCTCCCTTGGAGCACTGATATGATCTTCCTGTTTCAGGTAGCTGAAGATTGAATAATAATCCACAATCTGCAAATAGATTTAAAAGTAATAATTTTTTTCTCTTTACGTTTCAACAAAGAATAAATTCAAACATGGTTCTTTTCAAAGCATGTGGCCATAAGTAGCTCCCTCATCCATGGAATTAATATTATATAAAACAAATTGGCTGTCACAACAGGCAAATAGAAATTTTTCACGGCTCCCACAAGAGAGCTGAACTGTCATCAAAGTTCGTTCCTCTTGGGTCTTTGCAGAGATGGAGGGGAAATCCTGATCCCATATAAAGCCCTCAGAATCTAAAGATCTTCACTGCTTGAAGCGCCCAATAGAGCAGCTCCCCCAGGACAAGGATGGATGCACTGGCCCCAGGGTACTCAGAGAGCCTGCCTGTTGCCGCATCAGGCACATAAGTGGCCCTGGGCCCCGGGCTCACATTTCCTCCAGTCCTGGATGTCAGTGTGGAAGCAGTTGGGTAATCTGTGCCCACTCAGTCCTTACAGCTTTACAGAGTGGGTTCCTCACATCTGTTCAGTACCTGAACCTTTCTTTTCTACTTCTCTCTGCTTTAGAATCAGTGAAGAATTTCTTGTCACATCCTATTCCAACAGAGGCTGCTGAGCTGTGGTAAGTGTCCCCTCCCATAATGTCACTGTCTGACTACACAGGCAGCTCTGTGGCACAGCAGTGCTTCAGTGCTAAATAGTTAATTCCATTGCCGCATCTTCCTATTACCCACCCTTGGTTCCCAGCAATTGATAGATAATCTCATCTTTTGAACGTCTAGTGCAGCCAAGTATGTATGGAGCTGAGGGAACACACTCCCCTTACCACTCTCAAGGGGATCTCTTGCTATTGAATCAGAAATAAGTCCTGCAGATTCTGATCCCAATCGGCAGATCTTCTCACACCTCTGACTTTCTGTACTGCAGGCTGCTGTGTCTTCCTGGTGAATCATTTGTGACTGTGGTTACAAAAACTGCTGTTGTCTCAGCAGGGACGAAGGTTATGTTTCCTCAAATTTAAATCACTCAAAACCTACTTATGTAGAATGTGGACAAGATTAAGGGAAGGTGCATACACAACAGGAATAAGATTAGATAAGATACTTGATTCTAGATCAATGGTAAAAATCTGCTATGGGGGAAATAAGTTTGAGTACACTGTAATGGAGTAGAAATTATTATCAATGGAAAGACCTACAAATTTTACAGTAAAATAATGCACTGTCAATTAATATGGTCAATTCTTCTTTTTAGTATGCAGTAATTAATGCCTATGTACTCTTCATTTAGTTAATAAAGATTAGTACATATCTAAATGTGTTTCTTTAGCAAACATTGTGATTTTCCTCTTTGTATGTGTCTTTAAGTGTCTGCTATAGGGGTGTCTTCCAACTTCGTCTCAGTCTCTAGTTTGGTAATTGTGACCCATCCTAATCTATCTCCAACATCAAAAGCCAGGGTGAAATATGAGGATGTTACAGTAAAATTTGCTGAAAAAAAATTCATTGGTTACTTACTGTATGTACTATAGGATAATTCTTAAATGCCTTAATATTTAATACAAAAGTCTCCATGATGTAGCCCTTGACACTATATATCCTATCTCACTCTCTTTCTTTTCACTCTTTCATTCATTCATACTTTTCCCACTCACACAGCCATTAGGCCATAGTGAGATGCTTCCTGACAATGCCAGGCTGTTTCATACCTCTATGCCTTTGTTCTCTCATTCATGTGCCTTTTTGTCTTGCCTACTCACTTATTTATATTTCAAGACTCAACCAATGATTATCTATTCTCTGATACAGTTACAAAGCATTTCCATATGTTAATTTCTGGTTTGTTTGTCTGATTGAATATGTACCTATGTCATACATGTGTATATTAAAGTTGGGCTTATCTATAATAGCATGTGCCCATAGTGAAATTTCAGTAGGCTTACAAAATATTTCCTAAAATAGCCAAAAGTTTTAAATGTATAAAAGAGGTGGCGAATCCCAAATCTGGTATTTCTCATCTCTATGTGGCAACCTAGTAATTAAGAGAATGCTATACAGTGTGTGTGTGTGTGTGTGTGTGTGTGTGTGTGTGTGTGTATTTTCACTGCCAGACAGATCTTGGCTTTGCTGTGATTCTGACTCATCACTCTCTCACTTAGAAATATTCATTTAAATCGCAGTGTCTTCTGTGAAATTAGAATAACAGCACCTCATTAGTAGTGTTTTGTGGATTTAATGGGATATTTGTGAAAAGTACTTAGCAAACTTACTGGCACCTAGTACATAATCAGTATATTATTGTTAGAGAATTTTCTGCACTGATTACTTAGGCTTCATGTTAAAACTAATCAAGCCATAATCCTAACAACTTCTTGCCCTTTGCCATGGCCTTACCTATGAGGAACAGGCCTATAAGCATTCCAAGTTTTGCCCATCATAGTAAATGGTATCCCATCCATATCATAAGCACAGATATGAGATTCCTCCTTGATTTCTCTTTTTCCTTTAACCCCATATTCAATACACCAATTAATGTTAAAGACTCTTCTGAAACATATCTTAAATCCACCCACTTCTCTAAAACTGCCCCAGTAGTCAAGGCTACTGTCCCCTCTGATTAGCTTCCAGCAAGTCTTAGACTCCCACTCCTGCTGCCATGAAGTCTGCTGCGACAATAGGGCAATCTTTCCAGAGCATGAATCATCTGTGCCCCTATCCGACATCAATCCTCCACTTGCTTCTCATTGTATTAAAACACTGTTCAGATCCCTTGCTACGACCCTATGGTGCACATCCTGGGCCTGCCCACCTTCCCACTGTCCCTCTGGGCTCTCTACAGCACGGCAGGCTTAGCCTGTCTCCCAGCCCAGCTCTCCAAGGGCCACGAACCTGCCTTAATGTCACCTCCTCATTGGTCAGAGGGACATTTCCTAATCACACTAGTAACATTGTCTGTTATTCAATCCTGAAAATGTCTCAAAATTTATTATGTACTTCTATCTTTGATTGCTTATTAAAAAAAAAATCTCTACCCAGGGACTCTCACCCCTACCCAAGGACTGAAAGCTTTCTAAGAGAAAGTTCATATTTCTTGTGCTCACTGCTCTACCTGGCTCATAGCATTTACTCTCTTCCCTCTTATTCCAAACCCCACCTCTTTAATGACCTATGGAGAGGTAAGAGTCCCTTTCACACTTATCATTAATTATGGTTCATATAAGATTTCATTTAGGTTTTGATCCATAATGGCATAAGCTGGATGAATATTAATATTTCCACTTACAGAATAAGAAACTGTTTCAGAGAGTCATATTTCAAGATCACACAGAGAAGAGCAAAAGTAGGTTTACAGTTGTGAGTACATGAAACACATAGTTTATTCTTGTATTATTATTGATTAATCATTGTATTATTTTTCATATGACAAATTTAAACCTACTTTGCCCCACCCTGTATAGCAAATCAAGAGCAGACATGGTCTAGATCTTTAACACTGAAAAGCATGTCTCATTTCTTAAAAAATTGTATTTTTTTATTGATTTCAGAGAAGAAAGGACAGGAAAGAGAGATAGAAACATCAATGTTGAAAATGAATCATTGATCAGCTGCCTCCTGCATGCCCCCTACTGGGGATTGAGCCCACAACCTGGCAGGTGCCCTGACCAAGAATTGAACTCCTAGTTCATAGGTTGATGTTCAACCACTGAGTCATGCTGGCTGGGCTGAAAAGCATGGCTATTATCACCCTTTCTCAGGTATCTCACAGAGATATGGTCCATTCGATGGGTGAAGAGCAAAAGAAAATGATAGTAGATGAAAGATAAATGAGTGGTAAGGAGAAACTTTTAGAGCTCTGGGTGGATGATAGGCAAGAAAAGCCAGGTGTATTCTCTGGAATTGGCAATGGAAACATGGGGATTTGAAACTATTTAATTTGGGGGTGATTGTGAAGGATAATGTATTATATTAGACCAAACATGGGCTGTCAGCTTAGACTTGAATGTGATTCCTACCTTGCTACCAATGGGAACTTGGCAAGTTATTTAATAACTATTTTTCCAAGACTCATATCTTCATCACTAAAATGGCTATCTATCTATATCTATCTATCTATCTATCTATCTATCTATCTATCTATCTATCATCTATCTATCAAAGACAAGTGACCAGAACGATAGAATGACTGACCACTATGATGCACACTGAGGTGGCCAACTGGCTTGATGGGGGCCCAGATTGACCCCTCCAACATCCTGCAGTCCCTCCCCACTGCCAGCCCGGCCCAATCAGCCCCCATCAGGACAGGCCAGCTGGACCCCACCCATGCACGAATTTGTGCACCAGACCTCTAGTAATAACATAAAGAAGCTATATGAGAATTAAATTATATTATGTATATAACATAACCAATATATGGTCTAGCTTATAATATATTTTTACTAAATGACATCTATTATGGTTATTGCTAGCAGAGAAGCCAAAGAATGGAAGGTTCTAACTGGACCATTGTGTCTGACCAAATGATTTTCCCCTCAGGAGAACTAAGCCCTGTGTCTCCAATATGGAAGTGCAGAACCAGACATGGGTCACCAAGTTCATTCTGGTGGGTTTTCCCGGGAACCGGGGCATGCGTGCAGCAGTGTTCCTGATGTTCCTCGTGGTCTATATTTTGACAGTGGCTGAAAACATGATCATCATGCTGTTGGTGAAGCAGAACCAGCCATTGCACAAGCCTATGTATTTCTTTCTGGCCAACCTGTCCTTCTTGGAGACTTGGTACATCTCTGTGACTGTACCCAAGTTGCTGTTTGGTTTTTGGTCTGTGAGCAATAGCATCTCCTTCACTCACTGTATGATACAACTTTACTTTTTCATCGCGCTCATGTGCACAGAATGTGTGCTTCTCGCAGCTATGGCCTATGACAGGTACGTGGCCATCTGCCGCCCACTGCACTACCCCATCATCATGAGCCACAGTCTCTGCTTACATCTGAGTCTTGCTTCCTGGGCCATTGGCTTTGGCATCTCCTTGGCTAAGATCTACTTCATCTCTCGCCTCAGCTTCTGTGGCCCCAATGTCATCAATCATTTCTTCTGTGACATCTCTCCAGTTCTTAACCTCTCCTGTGCAGACATGTCTACAGCTGAGTTGGTGGACTTTGTCCTGGCGCTCGTCATCTTACTTTCCTACTCTCCTGTCATATGGATATATTCTGGCCACTATTCTACACATGCCTACAGGAAAGCAGAAAGCCTTCTCTACTTGTGCCTCTCACCTTGTGGTGGTCACCATTTTCTACTCTGCCACTATTTTCATGTATGCCCGGCCTCGAGTCATCCATGCCTTCAACTTGAACAAAGTTATTTCCATCTTCTATGCCATTGTCACCCCTGCTCTCAACCCTTTCATTTATTGCCTAAGGAACCGAGAAGTTAAGGAGGCTCTGAAGAAACTGATCTATTGCCAGGCCATCTGATCTGACTATACTATTAAAAATGATTAGAAAGACATGATTTGATTTGCTTCCTGCCCTTCCTTCCTCCATCCTTTCTCCTTTAATGCCTTAGCTGGGTGGGATTCACGTTAATAGGCCATGCTCACATTCACATCAACCATAGGCCATGTCCCGAGTCTGTATCTGTGCATGTGGTTTGTGCTCTGTGGAATAGTCCTCATGTAAAATTCTCTAGCTGGAACTCAAAATGAGATGTCTCAGCTGAGTTAGGTGGGGAGACAGATGGCAGAATATGAGTTAGTTATTCAGGTATCTAGCATACATTAAAGGTTTTGAGACCAAAAGACTGAGGATGGCTTCCTCATAGAGGAATCGAACTGTGACTTCCAGGTTCATAGGTTGATGCTTCCCCAACAATGTCATTTTGGATGTTGAGTTGGGAATTGGTCTTCGTGGCAGAGTGTAGCATTTTGTTAGCACTTGGTTCCCTGTATTAAATACTTCCTGCTTCCAATAGTGATAGCACTTTCTGTTATCTGTATGTGAATTTAACCTTTTATAATTATATACTGTCTTCTGATATAACTTATAAAGTTGCTTTATATTGCCTTTCACATGTTCCTTCTAGATGTCACAATATATTTGTTTGTATCCTCTAGTGGGTGAACACTATATAGATGATAAATAAAATAATCAAATATATTATTTGCTGAGTAAATTTGCCCTCATCAGTTGTCTTTTCTTCTGCACTCAATGTTCTCATTCCTCTTCATTTTTCTTTTAGTTCCTCCTGATCGTCACTCTCTTAGCACACATGTCATAGACAAGCAATGAGGTAATTTTAGGATTTAACTGATTTTCATTCTATGCTACAGTGACTCCCAATTCTTCTACTTGTTTATCTGACACCCTACCTATGTACACTAGTTCTTTCTGAACAAATATGACTACACATCCACAGAAGGGTACACAGATATGCCCACTCTCTCTTGCTTCACAGTTTTGTCAATATCCAAGGGAGATATACTTTAAGCTATACCATTTAACAGGCCTATGTCAGTGGGAATTTAAATCTTTCATTAGAAGAATTTAAAATATGATCGCTTTTGGAATTTGCAATATTTTTCAGCTAAGAATAAATACCACTTTCAAGAACATTTTCTCACCCTTTTGAAGTAAGATTACTCTACCCAGCAAAGCTATCATTTAGAATTGAGGGTCAGATAAAGAGCTTCACAGACAAGAAAAAGCAAAAGGAGTTCATCACTACCAAGCCAGTATTATGAAATGCTGAGAGGCATTCTTGAAGAAAAAAAAGATAAAGGTAAAAAATTATAAACAACAAAGTGACAACAAATACATATCTATCAACAAGTGAATCTAAGGGGAAACCAAGATGGCAGAATAGGTGAACACCTAAACTGCAGCCTTTCACAACAATCTCAAAACTACAGCTAAAAGACAGAATGGACATCATCCCGAACCAAAGGAAAGTTGGCTGAGTGGAAATTCTACAACTAGAAGGAAAGAGAGGTGCTCACAGAGACTCAGAGGAGCTGCAAAAAGTTGCGGTACAGCTGAAACCAGTTTGGCTCAATGGATAGAGCATTGGCTTGTGGACTGAAGGGTCCCAGGTTCAATTCTGGTCAAGGGCATGTACCTTGGTTGTGGGCACATCCCAGTAGAGGGCATGCAGGAGACAGCTTATTGATGTCTCTCTCATCAACTCTCTACCCTTCTCCCTTCCTCTCTATAAAAAATCAATAAAATATATATATTTTTTAAAAACTGAGGTATGGAGATACGTGTGTGGAGAGGATGGGCAGTGGAGTGCCTGGCTGGCTTCCTCTAGCAGGAGGGAAACAGAAACTCCTGACTGCACTGAACCTCAGTTCTGACTGCACTAAGCAAGACTTGTACAGTGGGAGTCTGGACTGTTGTAAAAAGGGAGAAGTGCACGGAAACTTAGGGGAACCACGAAAGGCAAAGGATGGGAGTTGCTAGCGCAAGTGCGAAAGTGCACACAGAGAGGACTGACTGCTGATTGTGCCACTGGCCTTCTCTAGCGGGAGGAAAGCCAAACCTCCCAACTGCTTTGAACTCCACTTCCGACTGCACTGGACCCCAGTTTCATTCGTGTCCCAGAAGACACATAAACTCAGGGGAGACACAAAAGGCAGGGGTCTGGAGACATGCAAGCACTAGTGCACAGAGAGGGCTGCAGTGACTCCCGAGGGACACTGAGACCCAGGAGCTGTGTAGGGCAGGACTGACAGGAACCCAAGGCTGTCTGCTCAGTCTGAGACTCTGCCACATCCATGCTGAAAACAAAGGCTTTTGCAATTTTGCAAGTCTTGTCTCATAAGGCTGACTCCAGCACAAAAGTTCTCCTGGCATAGACACAGCTGATTCTCACAACCAATTGGCTTGGAAGTCAATTCCCCCCAGTGATACCAACAACAATCAATACTTAACTACAAGGCTGTACATACAGTCCACAAAGGGGTGCACCAAGAGAGTCCACCTCAGGTAACTGTAGAGGTGGAGATACTGGGCCATATAGGACACTAGCACACAAAACTACTCTATCAACTGAGGGAAGCAGCGAAAATGCAGAGACAAAGAAACAGATCACAAATGAAAGAAGTGGAGGAAAACAACAACTGGATATAGAGTTCAATACCACAGTTATAAAGCTTTCCAAGAATTTCCTAGAAAAGATGGATAAATTTAGTGAGACCCAAGAGGAGATGAAAAAGGACCAACTAGAAATTAAACATACACTAACTGAAATAAAAAATATTATACAGAGACCTGACAGCAGACTAGAGAAATTCAAGAATCAAGTCAAAGATTTGAAATACAAAGAAGCAGAAAACACTCAACTGGAAAAGCAAAAAGAAAAAAATAATCCAAAAATTTGAAGATAGTGTAAGGAGCCTCTGGGACAATTTCAAGCGTATCAACATCAGAATTATGGGGGTGCCAGAAGAAGAGAGCAGAAACTGAAAACCTATATGAAGAAATAATGACAGAAAACTTCCCTACCTGGTGAAAGAAATAGACTTACAAGTCCATGCTCACAGAACCCCCAACAAAAGGAATGCAAAGAGGACCACACCAAGACACATCATAATTAAAATGCCCAGAGCAAAGGCAAAGAGAGAATATTAAAAGCAGCAAGGAAAAAAGAGTTAATTACCTACAAGGGAGCACCCAAATGATTGTCAGCTGATTTCTCAACAAAAACTATGTAGGCCGGATGGGAGTCGCAAGAAATATTCAAAGTGATGAGTAGCAAGAACCTACAACCAAGATGACTCTACCCAGCAAAGCTATCATTCGGAATTGAAGGTCAGATAAAGAGCTTTACATTTAAGGAAAAGCTAAAGGAGTTCATCACCACCAAACCAGTATTATATGAAATGTTGAAAGGTACTCTTTAAGAAGAGGAAGAAGAAGAAAATGGTAAAGATAAAAATTCTGAACAACAAATACATATCTATCAACAAGTGAATTTAAAAATCAAGTGAGTTAAAAATCTGATGAATAGAATAAACTGGTCAATATAATAGAATCAGGGGCATAGAAAGGGAGTGGACTGACAATTCTCAGGGGGAAAGGGGTGAGAGAGTGCAAGGAGAGACAAAAATCGTACACCTATGGATGAGGACAATGGATGGCGGGGGAGGGAGGTAAGGGCAGAGAGAGTGTTGGGAACCAGGTGGAGAGGAGCTATGGAGGAAAAAAGAGGAATAATTGTAATAATCTGAACAATAAAGATTTATTAAATTAAAAAAAAACACAAAAAAACAAGTGAATCGAAAAATCAAATGAATACAAAATCTGATGAACAAAACAAACTTGTAAATGTCATAGAATCAGGGTCGTGGAAAGAGAGCAGATTGACAATTCTCAGGAGAAGGGAATAAAGGGGGTTTGGGAAGAGATTGGACAAAGAGCTTACTACACCTATGGACAAGGACAGTGTGTTGGGAGGGCAAGGACCTGGGGTGGTGTGGGAACTGCATGGAGGGAAACTATGGGGGTGTGTGGGAAAGAGGAACATCTGTAATAATCTGAACAATAAAGATTAACTTTTTAAAAAAAGTTCATCAGAATGCAATTATCTTATTTGGATATTCCTTTCCTGACTGTCTATGTAAATTTCTGTTCCTGAATGCTGTTGGAACAATCTCTTTGGTTCTCTTACTAGTAGGTTAAATAAATATTGGCACATGTTCATTATTTATTTGTCAGAGACTATATGTGTGGCAGTGAACAGGGCAGGGCAAGTATTGAGTAAGCAGCATTGTGATGGCCTGTGACTGGGCAGTGCTTACAAACAGCATGTAAGGGCCTAGGACCATACAGCACTTCACATAAAGCCTGGATGGTATCAGGGAGCCCATCAAGGCACACACAGTGTAGTAACTGAAAAGCACAGGCTCTGGGATGTGTATACTTGGGCAACTTTAACCTCCTGTGCCTCAGTTTCCTCAGATGTAAAATGAGTCTAATAAGTGTATTTATCTCTCTGCATTGTTTTGAAGAGTAAATTAGTAAATACAGGTGAACTACTTGGATTACTGCTTGGAATAGAGTAAGTATTTGATAAAGTATATTCTATTTTTATTTGGGGCAAAAATGTTATAGGCAGAACAGATACGGAGCTAGGGTAGCAAGTCCATGAAGCAGGCTAATGATGCTAGGAGCACAGTAAAACTTGTAGTGTAATAAATCCATTTAGACATTTATACTAAAAGAATGTGTACATATGGAATGGGATGCTCATTGCAATGTTGTTTACAACATAATAATTGAAAAATTAAAATGGCAGCATGTTAAACAAAATAAAGTTGTGTGATATATCCTTATGAAAGAAAACATAGTTTAAAAAAGACATGGAAAGTGGCTTATAAGATATTAGAGAGGAGAAAAGTGGTTCACTTAGTAATTGAAAAAATGATGTGCTGTGTGATACCATAAAGATACATGCATGTATAGCATATGTGTACTTCCATGAAAAGAGAAGCATTGATAAATTTAGAGATGCAGAGGAGAGAGTAGGTGGGTCAAATATTAGTCAGATGAAGGATTCATAGTCCAACAGAGATTGAGAGAACTGAGGCAGCTACCTCCTGAACTTGCTTGCTCTCACATTTTACTAAGGATCTCACAGGTGAGTAACAATGACTGGTTAAGGCCGAAACCAGTTTGGCTCAGTAGATAGAGAGTCAGCCTGTAGACTGAAAGGTCCCAGGTTCAATTCCAGTAAAGGGCGTGTACCTTGGTTGCGGGCACATCCCCAGTATTGAGTATGCAGGAGGCAGCTGATTGATGTCTCTCTCTCATCGATGTTTCTAACTCTCTATCCCTCTCCATTCTACTCTGTAAAAATTCAATAAAATATATAAAACAAACAAACAAAAACAAAAAACAATGACTGGTTAAGTATATACAGAATATCAATGCAGAATAACAAGTGGTTAAGTATATATTAATAAGGAATTATTTTCCTTTTGTTCATTATCAGATTCTTCTGAGGTTCAGGAGCATTTATGAATTGCCCCTGTTATGACTCCACAAGTATATGCAGAGGGGAAACAGGTTCTACTGAAATATGAAATATAGGTAGTTTCAGATTCCTGGTGTACGACAGATTGTGCCCTAAGCCTGGCTATGGTTTTTTGCTATGAAAATCAGAGCAACTTCATCAACCTTGCCTTGTGCTGCACAGGTTGTCATAGTAACAGCAAGGATTCAGAGCCCAGAGCTGGCCAAAGCAGCAGTTATAAGTTTGCATAAAACATATTTCACATTTACCGCATTTTGCTTATGTCTAGACTGAGACACTGAAATCTTCCCATGGTGTGCTGAGATCATGTGGTCAATCATAAATAAGGAAAACATAGGCAGGCATAAATACAATAAGATGGAGAGGTCAACCAAAAGACTTGTATGCCTGCATATAAACCTAATCAACGGACGGAGACAGCAGGGGGGTGAGGGCATGTACAGGAGTGGGGTAGGGGAGCAATGGGGGGATATGAACACACATGTAATACCTTAATAAAAACTTTTTTAAAAGGTAAAAAATAAAAAAGAAGTGTTTGTCTCAGGGTGGATAGATGGCATGTTTTCTGCATTTCTGCCTTCTCTTCTGGGTCCTCCTCCTCCTTTTACACTTACCTTTTATTTTCTTTTTAGTAGTGCTCTATTGCTGTTTCTAAGGTAAAATAATTCCTCCCTAAATTAAAATGCTAATGAGCTCCTGTCTACTCCTCTTTAAGACATGTCAGTGTTTCTCTCCACCTGCTGCAAAGACGGGTTGGGTTCCTACACGTGGTCCTGGGTACTCTGCACTGTGTTCTGCTGCTGTTTCCATCTCAGCACCTGCCCGCCCCCCCCCCCCCCACACACACAAGGGCAGTGCCTGATCCTGCTGCCAGCACCTTATGTTCTCAATCTTCCTGTCGTTTCTAAAATACGATCTAGCCTCCTTGTCTTGTGTACATTTCATGTGCTTAAAACATCCCTCCATCTTCATTTATGTGGTTAGGCACTTGTAATTTTATTTTTCTAGTTCAATTTAGGCATCACTTCCTCCAGGAACCTTACTCACTGGGGCCTCCTGTACCTGCAGAGGCACAGTCTGTGTCCTCCATTCTCTTCTCTGAGCTCAAAGGAACAAGCATCTTGTCTAACATCTTTGTGCCCCTGGAGTCCATCACAGCTCCTGGTGTGTGGTTAGTGCTTGATTAACATTGTGAATTTAAGTGCAACTGAAAAAAGGAAGAGTTTCTGCTTTTGAGAAAAAGGAAAGAGTCAGAAGGACAAAAAAGTTTACTGGGCCACTCGGGGCATTTTTCCAATATTACTCTAAATATCTTGAAAAGGTTCCTTAGGAGAAGAATCCAGAAGACCTACGCAATTCTATAGCTGTTACTGACAGACTCAACAGAGACCCAGTTCTAAATAACTTGCTTTAGGTGGTACTGCAGGTACAACCCTTACCCAAGAGATACAGTTCCTTTCCAATCATGAACACATAGGCAGCATGCCAAAACAAACAAACAACAAACAAAAACAAGAATCGGGACTGCTGCTGTTATGGAGCAGAAAACCCCAAACAGATGTATTCAGAGAAGTTGTAGTGTCAGTTACTAAAACTCAGAATAGATATGTATTTGTTGTTCAAAATTAGTGATCTTTCATTTACTCATAATACACAAAACTAAAACTGACTGCAGTTTTCTCCAGTTGTTATGTAGTTATTATCTTTGTTTTCATTTTCTAACCCTCCATTTCAATTCATTCTTCCTCATGTCCTTGATGCCAGAACTTCATCACCCTCCATCATTCATCTTCAAGCCATTATAACCTTCATGTGAATGTACTGTCATATCTTCCTTCCTTTCATTCTCATCAAATAGCCACACAACCAACAGTATCTTTTTAAAAGCAAACACCAAAAGACATTGTACTGAAGTACAATTGACATGTATACTGTTGTACATGTTTAATATATGTAACTCAACGAATATATACCCATAAAACCATTACTACCTCAAAGGTCATAAGCATGTCCATCATCCCAAAAGTTTCTTCAGCTCCCTTTTTAAAAAATTTAATAAACATTTATTGTTCAGATTATTACAATTGTTCCTCTTCCCCCTCATAGCTCTCCTCCACCCATTTCCCACCCCACCCTCTGCCTGTACCCCCCCACTGTCTTAATCCATAGGTTTACGATTTTGTCCAGTCTCTTCCTGCACCTCCATATCCCTTTTCCCCTGAGAA